>CM034152.1:584956807-584968964 GCA_019776745.2 Taxus chinensis
TTAATTTTCGTTGAGTACTCAATATCAAAATCCTCACTAAACAAGATGAATAATTGCAGGTTTAGATAATTGCAGGTTTAGATAATAGGTACTTAAGTGGGTTAACTCTATATATGATAATGGTCTTTTTATTCAATATATAGTGATGTATTTTCTAAAATTCAAAAAAAATGGCCAAGAAATCTTTCTCAATTTATGGATAGTTAACGACATAAGTGATCAAAGTGCAACTGAGGTAATAGACAAATTTATCTTTTTGATTCATATCATATTGAGCTAGCAGCACACCTATAGAAAATTGGGTAGCTGAGATGGAAAATAAAAATGGTTTTCCTGGGATAGGTGACATGAGAATAAGGGGCTTAGACAAATATTATTTAAGAAAGGAAAATTATTGTTGTTGTTCAGGGCCCCAATCGAAATTCAACATTTGTATTAAGAAGATGAATAAAGGAATGACACTTATCTATGAGTTGGGAAATGAATCTTCAGATAGATTGGATTTTCCCCTTCAAACTATGCAGTTATTTGAGGTTCTTAGCAGGACACATTTCTATGATAGAGGAGACCTTTGTTAAGTCCACCCTGATTCTTCTTCTTGAAATAATAAACCCTAAAAAATTTCCTCATAGTACCCAAAATACGCACTTCTTTGGGTTAAGCCTAACCTTGTAGTCTCTGATATGTTGGTGTACTAGAGAGTTTTTTCTTTTCTACTTTAACTTATTGAATTGAAATAACAAAAAAAAATCGAATCAAAAGACGGTGGGATTTACTGATACCCACAATGATAAACGTTGATATTTTATGGGTGAATGGTGTCAATGGATCCAAGCGTGTGGCACAAATCCTTCTTTCTAATGGGATAAGATGCCTATAATGCAAAAAATTTCAGAAAAAGATAGGATTATATAGATATATGGAGGATTTTCTTGAAAAGGCCATTCCCCGTAAGTCAATGAAATTCCTTACAAGGATGTCAATCCACGTTGAATAAATTAATCTAATAATGATAAGATAAAGTGATAAAACTAATGATATAACCAATAATGTAAAGGTAAAGGGACTGAAGCAGTCCATAGTTATATGATGGTTTGATGGTGATACCTGATCCAATGGGAGTCTAGGAATAAAAAAATGGCTCAAAGGAGAAAGGAATTTGATGGATTTGTACTCATAAATGTAAGCAAGATGATATATTTTATTTAGATAACTGATAATTAGTGATAGATGGCTCAACGGAGATTGATATAACTAGAAAGACACTTAAAGGTCCATGTGATAGTAAATTATGTGATTTAAATGTCTAAAAAACAAGCTTAGGGGTAAGAGGAACTTTTAGACAGGAATCATCAGCGATTCTTATGAATCTCTAGTGATCCTAATGGGTCGAAAAAAAAGCTTAGGGGTCAGATGACCTTTATACATAAATAATCAACGATTCTAGTGAATCGTCAGTGATTCTAGTGAATCACTAGGGATCCTAATGGGTCTCCAAAGATCCTATCTACGACCTAGGGAAATCTTCATTGATTCTAGTGATTCATCGGTGATTGTTGTGAAATTTTACATGTTGATGATGGACGGAGATAGATCTTGAAAGGGATGTTAAAAGGGTTAATTTAGGCCTAGATATGATGCATAAATATAATGATTGAATATATGTACCTTATAAATGTTGATAAATGTAGACTAGAAGATGATATTACCCAAGAGAGGGAGATTGCAAGTGCAAGAAGGTTGATGAGTTCATTCCTGAACATGTGAATGGTGCTTGTATGTTGAAGAAGAGATTATTGGTGCCTTGAATGTTGTTGGGATGATCTCTAGCTCTATAACATGGCTATGATACAAATAAAATGTAATATGAATTTCTTAGGCCATGCCCAAATACAAGCTAACCTCAAATGGAGGTCTCAGACTTGTTTATATAAGGTCATTAATAACCAAGGATAATTATTAGCGATTTTGTTGAATCGTCGGTGATCTGGGTTTTACAAGGAAAAGGTTAGAACTACTTCCCAAATTGAGGTTTTTCATTTGTTTTTATGAAGGGTATGTGTTGGAAGAAGGTTATTTGGGTTAGGGAGGTTGTGAAATGGTTGAAAATTTGTTGATATTGTTTTTTCTTATTTGATTTTTATTTCAAAGTAGTTTTTGGTTGTTTTAAAAGGAGTAAAATAGGATTTTATGGTTACAGAATGATATGTACGGGGATTAAATATATTGGAGAGAAATAAGACTTAGGATAAGGATTTAATTTATAATATTATAGTGATGTGATAATGAAGGGGTGATAGAAGACGAGGACATGGGGATTAGCGATGCTAATTTTAGGTGTCTACAGTTGGAAGATGCATTGTAAGATTTCTATATGGTCCTCTCTAGTCCTTGACTTTCCCAAGATGTCATCAACATAATCTTCCATTATATCATTTAGCATGTCATGGAAGATGACAGTCATATCCATTTAATAGGTTGTACCTACATTCTTGAGGTTGAAAGGGATGACTTGGTAACAAAATGTCCCCCAAGGGGTAGTGAAAGAAATTTTATGTTGATCCTCTTCTGCAATTTTTATCTGGTTATATCCTAAAAATCCATCAACGATATTATAGGATATGCTTTTCATAGAGACTACACTAGGAATCTATTTCACCGTCATAATCAGGTGAACTATCTTCTCGTCGAGAATATCTTGCTTAAAACTGTAAAGTGTGGGACTCATATGATTGGATACCAATACCATTTTTTCTATATTGTGATATGGTGTCAGAAGAGGTTCCCGCACACCCTTCTCATCTAGAAAAACACCAATATCCTTGGTAACCCATGACATACATCATCTTGTTCGAAATGGAATATTTGGGCACTTGATATCATGAAGCCATCTCATCATTGAAAGATCAAGATATAGAAGTTTCAAACATCTTCTCATCTACCAAAAGGCCACTAGGAGTGAAAATAATTATGTTGTAATGTTACCAAGACCATTGATACTTGTAACAGGGCCTACCATGCGTTATGGGTGATAAGGGGAGGTGGGAAATTAGGAGGGCTTGTGGAGGTTATATTCTCTATGACTGGTTGCAAGGGTTTTCATCTCCCATGAAACAAAGGGATATATATATATATATATATATATATATATATATATATATATATATATAAGCACCATTATCATGAGATCACAATGTATCTGGATCAACGTGAGAGGCAAGAGCCTCTAACCGATCCTGAATGGCCATTTCAATTGAATGACATTCAAATGTAGTGGGAAAATACCCGATAATGATCTACAATGGGAAAAGGGTTGGGGATCCCCATGAATGGTAATAGTTTTCCCTTCATGGTATAATTTAAGACATTGATGGTAAGTGGGAGGCACGTCCTACATGGCATGAATCCATACACGACCGAGGATCATATTGTAGGGTAGTTCTAAGTTCAATATATGGAATTGGGTATCGTGACTAGTAGGCCCAACTTCCATAGGAAAATTGATGATACTAACTAGACTGTCACTGTTTATTATCAGAAGCCTTTATAGTGATGACTTTAAGCTCTAAATCAACATCAGTGCATCCTAGCTGCCATGGAAAATTTTCAAAGTCCAACATATTTAGGCCCGATACACCATCCACAAGAACCCTTTTTTATCTTTTTATGAGATGAACAATAACTTCAATATAAAAGGGTAGATTGTGTGTATGATCTTCACTAGAAATATCATGTTGGTTTAAGTTACTAGTGTTCAGTGGGAGCAATCAACATGACTAAGGCTGTGGAAGTGTGCATGATCAATATAAATTGAAACTATTAACCCCTAAAGTTTTTTACAAAGGTATGTATTTATGAAAATTGGATATTTTAAGAATATCTAAGATAAAAATATTAGAAGTGGTCTTATCAAGCTGCTTCTAAAATATCATAGCGACTATCTTAAGGGGTAAGCAGAGGAGGTTCTGGAATAACAAGGTGAGCATGTTACATTTTGCCATGGTGCACTCTCTTTCTTTAATCTTAATAGTATTTACATGCTCAACAAGTGGATGAACACATAACCTATTGAAGGAATCAAACAGATTAGAGGATTCAACCCAATGTGATTAGACACTTTTATTCTGGGAAGACTATGACTTTGGTAAAATCCAAAATCTCCCCCTACATGTTGTGCTTAGGGAATGGCTCTTTATAAATTCCCAACTATTGATTAGAACATTTTTTGGGTCTAGGTGAATCTACTTCAACCTCTCCTGTTATCTATGAGATCTTGAATGAAATGTTTCAACTTCAAACATTTTTCAGTGTTATGACCCTTAACACAATGATATTCATAGCATTCATGGTCTCTATACCATGTTCAGTTTTGGCACATCATCTGCGAAGGATGTAGTTATTAGGGAATTTTATCATGTTCATCTACATCTAATTGCTTCAATATAGAACAACAATGAATCCATGAGAGGAGTGAACACATGAACACTTGACTTTAGGTGCGACATGTCCTTTGGTAAGCTTCAAAGGAACACTATTCTAGACTACTTACACATCGTATTGAATCTGTTATACCATCACCTACAATGTTTTTGTTCTTGTTAAAGATACTTAGGTTTGGTCTATAGGTTTGGATTCATGATTTTATCTTGAAAATGGATTCAATGTCCCTTTAGATAACAACAATTTCTTGATTTGACATCCTTTTTCCATGACCTCCTCAAAAGTGTTACCATAAGTGAATTTGCACTTGAAAAGCAATTTCGAAATGTAAATTTTGCAACAAAATTTTAAAAAGTTGTTCCTCCGGAATTGATCAAGGGAAGCGACTAGCTAACCCTCACCATATTCGTAAGAAACTAACAAAGTTTTTATTGTTACGTTGTTTTTTGTTGCATAAGTCTAACATGGTAATGTCACTTTCCATATTGAATGAAAAGTGGTGCAAACAAACATTTATGCTAACTCAGGGATTGTAAAAGTGAGCACCCTTTGGTATGTGGAGAAACCATTGAAGATCTTGTACTATGCAAGACTCTATAGAAACAAGCAAATGAGATAATTATCATTGTATGTGACTTCTTATCAAGCCATGTATAAGTATTCGATATAATCACATGGATAAAATTTACCCTTGTATTTGTCAAATTTAGGGTATTTGAAGTGATGAGGAAAGGGGATTCTTAACATTTATCTATCAAAAGGATATGGGTATAGTTATTCAAATTGGTATTTATTACTATGTGCCAATTTATTTTCTTGTAAATTGGTGAGGGACATTATTCATAGAGTTCCATTCTTGGTTAGATATTTTTCTACATGTAGACGAAGCGATGACATATATAAACTGGTTATATTTGGATGTCTCACCACCTTGGTTTTCAGTGTATAGCTCATGATACGAAACCTTAGGTTTCTCATGAACGTGGAGTCTTAGTGTAAAACTCTTGGTATGAAATCCTATAGGTTTTTCATTATGTGGAGTTATAGCAGTTATTCCTTGGTCTTTATGGACATGGGAAACCAAACTCACCAATTGATGACTAAGATCTTGCAATTATTGTTTAACTATGACCTCATCATTTTTTGGTTCTTCGTGAGCTTCACGTGGAGGTGGTTGTTCATGATCTTCATCTTCTTTCATTACTATCATGGTTAATTTAAACAATGGGTATGCGATAACTATCAATGTTTTTAGAAGGTGCATCCTCTTCATTCCTTTAACCGGAAGTAGAAGCATGTCCTAGTTTAGTATGTCATCAACAGATCAAAGGAGACGTTCTACATATTCTTCTTCGTGAACCATGTTTGTGAGGAGAGTGTGGTCAAATTTAGGTGGTAGTTTAGCCCCTAATTCTACGACACACACCAAGATTTCATTTTGTTCTAAAATAGAAAGTTATCCATATGGGAGGGGTCAAATTCAAAGTCTCTTGAGGAGAGTTCCCCTTGTCGCCATTATGGTCAATCATGTTTTCTTCTTCAAATAAGGGGTTTAATTTATTGTTGATGAAGGATTTGACCCTAATTTTTTGTGTCCCATTCTAGTAAGAATTGGCATAATGGGAAATGTTTCACTAAGGTTGATAAATGTGTACAAAGACTACAAGGACCCTAGGAAAAATCAAGCAGCGTGACGACTGTAAATGTCATAATGAATGTCAAATAATCAAGGAAAATAATCAAAATAATCAAGGAAAATTGAATCAAGGAACTAAAGAATCAAAGAATACTTCAAGGATATGAAACTATATGATAAGAAGTACCAAGGACAAATCAAGCAAGTTCGAAACAAGGATCCAATCAAAAAAGTATCTACTCCCTATGTCTCAAAGATGGTTTGGTTTAATAATGAAAACACAATGTCAATATTTAAATCAAGTTTGGGATAAACAAGACTTAAGTATTAAAATGGTATTGAAGTGATTTTGACTCAAGGTATACTCAAACGAGTTTAAACACAAACAAAGTCCAAGTTTTGAAAATGGAGGCTACATATGCGAGCAACACAACAAATACAACTTGGATATGTTAATCAAGATTTTAGGAAAAGTAAATATATTAGTATCAAAATGGTATTCCACATGATGCAAACAATGTAACGACAACACTTTCTGAAACTCAAGGCAATGTTTGAATAAAAACAAGGTCTAGGTATAACAAGAAGTTGATATTATGCGAGCAATGTAACAATACAATTTAGAAACTTAAATCAAGTTTTACAAAAAAACTAAGATGTAAGTATCAAAAATGTATTAGATATAATGTGAGAAGCATAACAACACAAGGGGAAATCAATGATGAGACCAACCTAACTACAATGAGATAATCTTGACCGTGGGTATCAAGACAAGGATTACCAAAACATGAAGATGTACCAGCAAACTTTCAACACTTATCATTCCTTTCGTAACATGGCTATGTAAGTGAATACAAAAGTGGTGGACATGAATTTTTTTTGGTACAATTCCATGTATGTATGCTCTCTTTTGACCCAAAAAAAATTCAACAAGAGAACAAAGGAGATAGAACAAGTGGTGATGAAAAATACTTAGCCTAACTTTAGCATAGACTTTTGTATTGTTTAATAGCAAGGTAAAAACTAAGAAAAAGTGATGCCTTGTAAGTTTCTGTGATGAATGTCATGTGGCACCAACTTTAATGGACTCTCCCCTTGTTCAAATAACAAGGTTTTGACTCTCGGAGAAAGACGTTTCTTTGTGAAGGCTCTTTAGAACACAATTAGATAAGGAAAAGTTGGCCCCAATGCCAAATGGCTACCTATGGATTTTATCCACAACACTTTCACCAATACTTACCTAAGAGAGCTACGCTTTTCTAGAATAAATTCTAGACAAAGGACCATTACCCCACTAATCAAATTAATGATAGAGGCCTCATACGGGTAACTTGAAGCATTTCTTCATGGTTTTTGTTCTAGTCAAGTAGGTAGTTGGGACACTTCCCGTTTCTATCCACCAGTTCCCTCAAGGTGTGGACTACTTTAGGGTTCCTATGGTAATCCTCATAATGAGTTTTATGGCTTATGCTCAAGATACTTCCCACAGTTCAAAGCGGATTGGTTTTAACCCTTATCTAAACCTGCAAATATAATTTTTTGAATAAATGGTGTGTTTTTTTATCTTGAATTAAGAATGTGGTTTAGTAAACCATTGGCAACCTGTAACACATTGTAGTTAGAATTTGTTTAGATCATGATTATTTGACAAACGTATTAGGTCTTGCACTCAAAAATTTAGTAGTTTTTCCAAGCAACTTACAACATTTTGAAAGAGGATCAAATGTTGTTTCTGATTCTCAAGATCATCAAAAAGATGCAAGAGAAGAGCATACACAACAATTAACCCAACTAGATAGAAATGGAAAACTTTAAATCAAAGGACCATAAAAATGCTTTGTGAACAATTCATTCCCTTAAGCAAAATGAATGATGAAATTTCCAAGTTAATCGCAAATGTTTAGAAAAAGAAGACTAAAGTTTCTTTTTATTCTCAAGATCACCAAAAGGTGCAAGAGAAGAGCATACACAAACTTTAACATAACTCAAGAAAATAATGGAAACATAACATTCATCAAAGCATGTAAACATGTTAGAAAAATGATATTTAAATTTAAAACTATAAAACAGAGTTAGAAAAACCTGCAAAACAACAACAAACACCAAAAATCATTATTCTAAAAAACTTTGAAATCTGAGCCAAAATTTGACACAAGAATGCTAGTGCAAGGATTTTAATAGTAGCGCAAGTAATTTAATGGTAACGCAAAGTAGGAAACAATAACACAGGGTTATTAATTCTGACGTAAGTGGAAACAATGATAGTGTAAGGTGGTTAACGCTAACACATTGGAATCAATAGTAGCGCAAGGTAATTCTCTGTGTAGATAGAGAAGAAAAACAGAGCAACACTAGCACATGGATAAGCATGTAGTAGTGCAAACAATCATGGTAGTGCAAAGTAAGTTAGTGTTAATGCGTGAGGATCTTTATGTAGACAGAGAAGTAAAAAAATAGAGTAATGCTCTAGATGTAGGAAGAGAAATGCTAATGCAAGGCCAGTTAAACGCTAGCACACAGCAGTGAATAGTAATGCGTGAAGACGTGTGTAACTTAAAGAACATAGGATTTTGACAAAAAGAATGTCAAAAAATCTCAAATATTTTCCAATTAGCTTCAATTTTGGCATAGCACCTCCCCTCCTTTATACCTTCAAAGAACACTCAAATCATGCAAACTCAACAAAACAAGTTAAGATTCACAAGATTTATCAATAAATGCTAAAAAGAGTGGTTAGTAAGCAAAAATGAAACTAAACTACAAAAAATTGAGATATAAGTGCATGACACAATGGAGTAAGTCCCACCAGGCATGCCAAATGTATGCATATTAAAGAAACTAAGCATAATTAAGAGAAAATAACACCAAGTAGTTTCAAATGACAAAATCTAATCTAATAGGAACATGTCATGATAAGGCTATGCAAGAACAAAAGATAAATTAATACATCCAAATGGAACTTTGAAAACATCAATCCATTCCTTGCTAAGTTGGATATGCCTTCTAGATTGTAAATTACTCCTAAGATTACAAAGAAAATCAAAGGATGGCTATCTCCTACAAGAGGAAAGGATCTCTCCAATATGGATAAATTGTCATGTATGGATCTTCCTTTACTACTCTATGCAAAGAGAGGATAGATGGATACAAGATCAATAAGTTTCTTCAATGGTGGAGAATGCCTTTATCATATGCCTATAATTTCACTAGCAAAAGTGTGGTGTAAGGTGTGAAGGAAGGTAGTAGGTTCTTTATATAGCTTTCCAATTTGGGAGAAGCTAGAAACCTAGAGAATGTGGGATAAAGGATAAATTAGAATTAGAAGGGATAAGCATGATTAGAGGGATTAATTAGTAATTAACAACTCATGGAGTTGGAGATGATTTAATTAATCAACTAGGATTAATTAATAGTATTAAGATAAGCTTTAAAAGCTATTTGAAGGTGATTTAGAGGGAAATAAGTAGGATTTATAGAATTTAAGAGGGGGATTTAATTAATAAGAAGGTTTATTAATTAAATACAAGATTAAAAAGGCTTAATTAACTAATAATAGTTAATTAGTTGATTAGAGGAGGATTATAACTAACAAAGTGTCGTTAATTGGCATCCGGAATGAAGGAAATGCTATTTAATTAACAAAATATCGTTAATTGACCGAAATGGAGGGGAATGTTAATCTAATTAGTAGGAAATCAACTAATTATAACGGAAATGAGGGGAAAGAGGATAATCATTGCAATTTTAGTATTAAAATTGTGAAGGAGGATTTTAGGTGTTTACAATAATGATTCAAACATCAATAGATTTATGAATTGCCAAGAAGAGTTCACTAACTGGATCATTGATTTGGAACCTATGGTAGAAGTGTGTGAGGGGAAATCAACCCTCTTTGGTAAAGAGGTAATTTAGTTAAAAACTAATACAATCCCAAGGGGATTAGTTAGTTTAGAATATTCCTTTGATAGTAATGACAAAGCAATTTGTAAGTCTACTACTTTTCCAAGAGATGTTGTGGACTGTAATTTGGCTTGATGCCAAGATCTTAGAAACATATGGTTGTGTAGTGATTTGAAAAAGGATGAAAGAGAGGCTTACACCAAGTTGTTAAGAAAGTGTCAAGATTGTCTTGCTTGGTCTTATTCTGAGTTAAATGATTATAGGGAGGATTTTTTTCAGCATGAGATACCCTTGGAACCCCACAATATGCCTTTCAGACAAAAGCAGAGGCCTATTATTCCTATTATTGCAACTAAGATATAAGAAAAATTGACAAAGCTAAGGTATGGTGGGATAATCCAATCCAACCCACTAGATATTCTTCATGGGTAGAAAGTTTGGTACCAGTCAGAAAGAAGAATGGAGACATAAGGATTTGTGTAGATTTTAGAAATCTCAACAAAGCATCACTTAAGGATAATTATTCATTGTCAAATATGGAAAATTTATTGTAGAAGGCAACAAGATCAAAGTTGTTATCTACATTAGATGAATTCTCTGGATATAACTAAGTGGTGGTGAAACTATTAGAGCAATTTAAAACAACCTTCACTACCCTATGGGGAATGTATGCCTATGCCAAGATGCCATTTGGCTTTATGAACGCTGGGGAAAATTTTTAGAGGGCCATGGATGTGACTTTCTCTAGTCTTCTCAATGACTTTATTGCATTTTATTAAGAAGATATAACTATTTTCTATAAGGAAATGGCTGACCACTTGGGGCACCTTGAAAATATGTTGTTGAGATGTATAGAGTATGGGATTTCACTAAATCCTAATAAGTACCATTTGGCGTGTAAAAGACAAATCTGCTTAGACACATAGTGTCATATGAAGGAGTCATGAGTGATCTAGGAAGAATAGAAGAAATTAGTAAAGTTACCATCCCTATGTCCAAAAAAGGCATTCAGTCCTTCTTTCCATAGATAAACTTTGTGAGAAGGTTCATCTTTAATTTCGCAGATATCACTATTCACATCACTAGTATGCTAAAAAAAGGATCATACCATTAAGTGGGAAGAAGGGGTTGTCCAAGAATTTAATGGAATAAAAGAGGCACTCAAAATTGCCCTTGTATTGACTAGCCCTAATTATAGAAGGAATTTCATATGTTTTCATTTCCCTTTGAATTCACTATTACCTTTGTGTTATTACAAAATAATGAATAAGGTCGTGAAAATCCTATTGCCTTCTTTAGCAAAGCTTTGCAAGAATTTAAGTTGAAGTATTTTGTCATGGAAAAGCAATATTTTTCTATTGTTAAAGCAACCAAGATCTTCAGACCTTATATTCTTAGCTCAAATATTATAACATAAGTACCTCACACAATAGTAAAGGACATCTTGTCTCATATGGAGGTACCAATTAAAATATGTTGTTGGGTTAACAAGCTTCAAGAATATGGGCATGGACATATAGAGTACCAAGCTGGTGTGGGGTCTAGGCCTTGCAAATTTGATGGTAGAGATAAATCTGCAGGTCGTTGACATACACAATGTTGAAAAATATGGGATGCACCCTCATAAAAAGGTAAACACTTCAACATGGTATAAAGATATACTCTATTACTTGATGAATTTGAATTGTCCAATGCACTTAGATAAGAATCAAAGAAGAACACTCAAGCTAGTTTCCAAAAAGTATATTTTGACTGATCATGGATTATCTTAGAAGAACCCAGAGGGAGTTTTGCTAATATGTGTCACTGAAGAAGAAGCACCTAAGATAATTACATAGTTCCATGGGGGAGTATGTGGAGGTCATTTTTTTGGGAGAGTCATTGCTCATAAAGTTTTGAGGTTAGGTTATTGGTGGCCTTCATTGTTCAAAAATATTTCCTTATTGGTTAGAATGTGTGAGAGTTGCCAACATTTTTCTGAAGAAGAATTTGAAAGGCCTTCTGGACCTATTACCCTTACTATTTGTGTAATAGTATAGTAGTTTCATTATTAAAAAATGGGGATGTGGAACTATTATTTGGTGAGTATATTAAGACTCCTTCCAGTTCTGGCCATAAGTGGATATTTTAGTTAGCTACTGACTATTTACCCAAATGGGGTTGAAGCCATTCCTACAAAAA
>CM034152.1:584969464-585232920 GCA_019776745.2 Taxus chinensis
TTCCTTGCTGCAGTCAAATTACAACTGCCGAGATAGGGGAAGACATTTTCCAACATCAAATTTCTTGTTGCACAGATACAACTGCACAGCTACAGAAGAACAGAGAACTTCCAGGACTGATTTTCTTGCTCCACAAATACAAAATAGTAAAACATTTCAGAAATTTCCAGGTGCAATAGTTGTTCACACTTTTGTATTAAGCACTATTTTTTAAAAATTGTCTCTTATTTTCTCCAAACATTTTTAGATCTCACATTTAACCATTAAATTGTTATGAACATTAGGAAGTTTGAATATGTAGATAGTTTACAAACATCATTAAATTTGCAAGAATGAACAACTTCATTATTGCAAATTCATGTTGTTTATACTATATCTACAAATTAAAACTCACTCGTGTGCATAATTAATTTAATGTGCATAATTAATTTAATGGAAAGAGAATTGAAAAGGCAGAAAAAATAAGAAGATAAGTTGCAGCGAAAAAATGAGAAGGAGTTGAAAAGGGAACAAGCCAGACTGTCAAAAGAACATGATAAAGGATGAAGGAAATGGCAACAAGCACAGAAGGAGCCTGATCGACAAAATAGACGTTTGAGTAGTCCCTCTAATCCCCTTCCTGATCAGCATCACATTTTGTTGGACATGTATACACATTCATGCCTGCTTTTTCTTCCATTATCAATAACCAATCCAGTTGCCCATCTTCTCCTTCAAACAAAGAGACATTTTCAGGAAAATTAGAGCAAGCAATGTTTGGTCAAATTGGCCAACTTTCAAGAACTTTGACAGATGTTCTAGGTAAGCCTGCTACTATGCTACCTCATGTTCTCCAATCTATGAATGCTAGCACATCAGACAGTCATGAGGAAGAGCAAGCCTCAAGCAATTTTCCAGGATTTTGGTCCAGCGGTTTGAGTTTGGCTTTATAAATTTTGTCCAATATTACAAAGAAATAGAAAAAATCTACCCATTAGTAAGTTTTGGCTGATTTTGTCGAATATGTATATATGATTTTGATAAATGTTAGACCGACTTTAATCCTTTGGAAGTCGGATTTAATGTAATTTTTGTAAGTCTATCGAAATGAATATAAAATAATATATTATTTCTTGTGTGTGAAGTCAGGACTATCCATATATGTATTTTTTATGTTGTCTCCCATTTTATGGGTCCTTGCCAGCATTTGCAAACATAATTAACGCATGCAAATAAAAATATACCATATAAAAAACTGGAATACAACTCAATCATCTCACAGACAAACAATTGTAGACAAAGATTTTGGATTAAGATAAACAGATCATTGCCTTAGTAAGGTCACAGATGACCTTACCTGTCCAATAAAATTGTGGTCTTCATTCTCATTCACGTATCACTGGCATTGTCATTCTTTTCTACCCTGCAACAAGAACATTACATGAAAAACAAGAACTTATCAGAGCATCTGTTGTTCTCATTTTTCAATTACAAGTGGATTCGAAATGAAATCCAAAAAAAATAGTTGCGATTTAAATTAGCACCATGTTTTAGATCCTTGAATGTGCAATGAGAATTTGTATTACAATTTAAAAAAGTGTTGGTAGGATCACCTTATTGTAGTGAATTTTACTCATGTCTAGTGTTGTCTGGGGAAGACCACGAAATCTCAGCTTCAGCAGTAGCAGAAGAGACTCGACTCTTTCACCGAAGAGTTTGTTTTTCTCATTGGTGCTACCTCCCCATGAGGATATGCATGATGACATGTCAGTAAATGTTGTCTTGCAATAGGAACCCTGCAAATGAACAATTGTCTGAGACACTGTTTTTGAAAACACAGAAAATAAAGTGGTAATTATCTTTGACAACTGCACACATAAAGTTCGTTCTTCAAGGAGTGAGGGAGAGACCTGAAAGGTGAACAAGAAACATAATCCAATCCAGCCTCTGCAAAGAAAGCCACAGACGAAGGTTCCCCTCCATGCTCTCCACATATTCCTACCTGTAAATCCATGCAAATATTCATCAAGAACCTGATATTCCACAGGAATAATTATTTCAATTCAATCGTTTCAAATTACATATATAGCTGTCTGCATTAAGTGTTGGTTTGAATACAATATTCTAGGGATAAATTCCTTTGTTGACAGTATTTTAGTAGAAAATAATGGAAAGAAAAGGACTGGAACGTTCAATAGTTTAAAACATGATAAAAAGGCAAATAATATTTCACCTCGAAGGGGTCATTCTGAATAAGACAACGCCGGACGTACAAAAATGAAGCCAAACGCTTCAAAATTGCCTGCAAAGTAGAGCTCAGAATGTACAAAACCTCCTCAAAACTGAGTCTGAACAAATTTGCAGGCTCAAGTTATTTCCCTCAATCTGCCCAAAGTTTCTCACTTACAGGATATTTAGCCAAATCGGCTCAAATTATAGCACTAAATACGCAAATTTTTACAGGCTCGGGATTTTTCGCTCAATCAGCTCAGAGTACTATAACCGCAAGCTTTTCACAGGGTCAGGTTTTCCCTCTATCTCCTCAAATTTTACTTCTAATGACGAAATTTTCTCACAAGTTCAGTATTTTTCTCCTCAATCTCCTCCGATTTAAGTACTAAAACCGCAAATTGTTTCACAGGCTCGGTTTCCCCCCTCAATGCCCTCACATTTCACTTCTAAAGATGCAGTTTTCTCACAGACTCAGGCCGTTTTCCTCAATCTCGTCAAAATTTACTACTAAAATGCAAAATTTTCACAGGCTCGTTTGGGAGGATGAGCACCACCGGACGCGCTTGATCTTCCTCCTTCGCTCGCCCTTCTCAGCTGGGGCGTCGCTGTTATTTTCCCTGCTCCAGTTGCTTAGAAATCACGATTTCATGAACAGTAACTTCGGCTTGAATGCGCAGTGAATGGGGAATACGTGCACAGTTAATGGGAGGGCGATGGAAAATTAAGGGGAGTCGGTGGGAGATATTAATCGCCTGTCACACATTAATACCAAGCACTATAAATTCATTGCCAGATCAAACGCGCGGCTTCCCAATACGTTACGTGTTGTCAGGTGAATAAAAGAGTAGCGGTGATGGGTCTGATATTTATATTGGGTCGAATTTAATAGCATGCATGGAATTCTATTTCCACGTGTCATTTGAATTGTGAACAGGTTTCAAAGATACATTTTAAGATTCATAAAACGTTGACGAATCCAGCGTGCTGATTTGGAGTCCTAGTTGTCAATCTACGTGGCTGTATAACAGGGGCAACTTATGGTGCTCGGAGATGGGGTCCTTTCCCCTATGTAAGCTCCATAAAATGATAAAAATGTACAAGAAAAGTCACATCATTATTTTTTTTTTTGGTTCTTTTCAATATTTTTCTAGTACCTAAACCACCTCTATGAACAATTATTTATTTTAATAACATTTGTTTTCATATTTTTTACTATAATAATCATAAAATAAGATGAGCTCGCATAACATACAAACAATAAACATTTGACAATAGAAAAAATGAAATAATGAATATAATTCATCACATAAATAATGTTTATGCTTTACATGCTAAATAAAAATACAGAGAAAAATAAATTGTTAATTGAGATAATAATCATTAAAAATGAACACCCCTTGCAAATTTATTTTAAAAGAAAATAAATCAATAGTTGCTAAAAAAATCCATGATTCTAAAAATTAAGTCGTTCATGTCATTATTGTGGATTCAGATGAGATTCATGACAGCGATAATGAACAGAAAATATACAATTAAATATTTGCAGAAACTATATCAATTAAATATTTGCAGAAATAAAGCAACATATTTGGAAACATATGGTCTCCTTGACGACAAAATATAAATGCAACAAAAAATAAAGACAACGCATTAACTGTGTGGGGTTCGAGTAGTTACTCATAAAAAATTAAAAAAACATTAAATAAAAAATATTACGTGTATGCCTATGTTTCTTGCAATGCAACCAAAATAAATGCTTACAATTGTCCTCTGCATTTTACAATGATAATTCTTTTAATGAAATTAAGTAGTTTGTTGGATTCAAATGTCTTTTATGTTTTCAAAAATATTAAATGTAAAGTATGATTTTATAGTTAGCTTTCTCAATCTTTGAACTTTTCTTTACAAAAATGTCATAATAATTCATAGACTTCCTACTTAAAAGTCTTTTGAGAAAAGTATTGCCACTATTTTATTATTGCTTTAAAAAGAATTAAATACAAATATTTTGGACTCTTTCCACTTGTAATATGTGGCAAAAGTACTATCACTTGTAAAATGTTATTTTTTAAAATATTAAAAAAAATTAAATACAAATCTTTTGGACTCTTTCCACTTCAAGTGGTCAAAGTACTATCATTTATAAAATGTTATTTTTTTTTTAACGTGGAAAGTGGTTTTACATTAAGATTGCCATTCATCTATTTAAATATTATTGCAATCCACGTTTAAATATTAAGATCAGATTTGATTCTATAATAAAAAATATTATAAAGTAATAATAATTGATGAGTAAAGTTTGAGAGGAATATATATTTTGTCGTAATTTGGAAGACACGTGTTAATATACATGTGTTTAAATAACAATGCGATTGAGATTTCGAATAATCATCACAAATTTTTTATAAAAAAAGTCTCTAACTATTCTTGTTCTAATACACTCACATAATAGTATGTTTGCATCAACTATCAACCAAGGTGAATATGATTGCAAGATCTTGTTCACTTACTTTGGGGCTCCAATAATCTCTCGCTTTTCCTGAAGATATTTGACAAACTACTCTCCTTATTTGGAACCCTGATAAATTAACACCTTGCAAAAGCACAATAAATAAACGAGGATTGTTTTAAGGGGAATGTGTTATCCCCCCTTTGTTTTATGCCCGGTTTCATATAAACCTACAATTAAGCATTGGGTCGATCGAAAAAATCCTCTTGTGGTTTCTCCCAACTCCAGATGGATTTCTCGCGGCAGTGGCAAATGTGACCTTGTAAAAATTGTTAATTTACTCAGGTGTTAGGGTGCGAGGGTTTTATTTTGTGATCCGCACCTTGTGACACTAAACCAACACTACACACACATTTGGGTGGGCTAGTAGAAACTAGTGGGGGTTTTATTTTTCTGCCCAAATATCTTGATCATTCCCGACTACATCGATCCAATGATGTCTCTTAAAATCCCTGAGAGAAAAATAGTGTTGAAATTTGATGGGCAAGTTCTCACAATATATGGAACCTATAGACATCTTGTTTGAACCTATAGTTTGGCATTAGGTCATTCTAAAAAATCCTCTCGCAATTTCTCCCAACTCCTGATGCTTTTCTAGTGGCAGTAGTGAACGAGATGTCGCAAAAAGCATCAAGTTACTTAAGTGTTAGGGAATTGAGAAACATATTTTCTAATCCACACCTCGTGGCACCAAGATGAAAGTGCAAAAATATCCAGGTGTGATGGTAGATGCTAGTAGAGGTGTCCTTTCACATCCCAAGCATCGTGATCGTTATTGGCTATATCAGTCTAACAATGTATCTTTAGAGCCCTGAAAGTGAAAAACTATCAAACTTTAACGTCTAAGTTCTCGCAATCCTAGCACCTATGAATGTATCATCTAAACCTACAACTAGGGATTGGGTCGATATACAAAAATTCTCTCATGATTTCTCCTAACTGTTGACAATTTTTAGGTAGTGACAATGAACAAGACGTAAAAAGTATCAATCTAATTCAACGTTAGGGTGTCAAGGGTGATGTTTTACAATCTACTCCTTGTGGCACTAAACCATCATTGCACACACTTCTACGTGCTAAGGTAGACACTATTGGAGGTGTTATTTTACTTCCCAAGCATTTTGATCATTCTCGGCTACATCAGTTTGACGGTGTCTCTTAAAGGGCCCTAGGAGCAAAAAAAATTAAACTTTGATAAGAAAGTTACCGCAATCTATGACACCTAAATATGTCTTGTTTAAACATATAGGTGGGAATTATATCAATCTAAATAATCCTCTCGTAGTTTCTCCCAACTCTTGATGGTTTTCCTACATAAGGAAAAGAATGTGACATTACAAAAAGCATCATTTTGCTTCAGTGTTAGGGTGTTAAGGGTGATATTATGTAATTCATACCTCATGGCACCAAACCAATAATGTACACATGTATGGGTGGGTTAGAAAATGCTAGTGGAGGAATTGGTTTACTACCTAAACATTTCAATCATTCGTAGCTATATTGGTCTAATGATGTCTCTTAAGAGCCTTGAGAGAAAAAAACTAACAAACTTTGACGATAAATTTATCACAATCCATGGTACCTACGGATGTCTCATATAAACCTACAACTATACATTGGGTCAATTTGAAAAATCCTCTCACAATTTCTACCATCTCTTGATGATTTTATCGTAGTGACAGTGAACATGCCATTGCAAAAAGTGTCAATGTGCTTCAATATAGGGTATCAAGGGTTGATATTTTACAATTTGCACCTCATGTCACTAAATTGTTAGTGCATACACATATAGTTGGTCTTGTAGGTGTTGTTGGAGGTGTATTGTAGCTTCCCAAGTATCTCAATCATTACTGGGTACATCATGTTAGGGAATAAGAGATAAAATATGTGGAATAATCCCTCACATAATCACAACAGTAGAAACTAATGTGCAGAAAATATTACAGATCTAAAATAAAAGTGCAGAATAATAAAATAACAACACAAAGAGATAGTATTTAACATGGTTCATCCAATTTGGGCTACGTCCACCAAGAATCACTTGCTCATATTTTATTACAAGCCACCGCTCTCTCAATACAATACCCAGATCTATTTGGAATTATGCTCAACAAACTCTACAGAATTCATACACAAATTCAGATACATCTGCAATGTTACATAATCCCTACCATATGCACAAAACCACATAAGTAGACAACTGCTTAAGTAGTTTTACAAAACTGTGGGTATCAAAACCATGGGTCAAAACCGTCCCATAAACCTATGGGTCAAAATCACGCTCATATGAGAAAAGCACATTTCCCGGTATATTGGGCACATTTTTTAAAGGCCAAAAAAAATTCTAGGGAATTGTGCCCCCAAACTCCTACTACCGGGGGTTGCCACCCCTAAACCCTAGCGAGACAACTATGGAAAGTGTACAATACTCTTAGTGTACAGTCTTCAACACTTTCACACATGAAAACAGGCTCCACAACTTAACACATCAGTATGATGATGTCTCTTAAGATCCTCGAGATATAAAAAATGCCAAAAATTGATGACAAAGTTATCGTAATTCGTGGCACCTGCAGATGTCTTGTTTAAGCCTACATCTTGAAATTGGGTCAATCTAAAATAACCTCTCACAGTTTCTCCCAAATCTTGATGGTTTTATCACAACAATAACGAATGTGATGTTGTAAAAATGTCAATCTATGTCAGTGTTAGTGTGTCGAGGGTGATATTTTACAATCTACACCTTGTGGCACCAAATTGTTAGTGCACATACATATGGGTGGGATGGTAAAAACTAGTGGAGGCATCATTCCACTACCAAACATCCTGATCATTCCTAGCTACATTCATCTAACTATGTCTCTTAAGAGTCCTCAGAGAATTATTTTTCAAGTTTTGACATGAATTTTCTAGCAATTTTTGGCACCTAAATATGCCTTGTATAAAATTAGAGATGGGAATTAGGTCAATATACAAAATCCTCTCACGATTTCTCCCAACTCTTGATGGTTTTCTCATGGAAACAATTGATGTGATGGTGTAAAAAAGTCAATTTTCTTTAGTGTTTTAAGGAATTGATGGTTACATGTTACAATCCACACATCACGGAACCAAAACAACAATGCTCACACATCTAAGTGGGATGGAAAAAGATAGTGGAGGATTCATTTTTTTACCCAAGCATCTGGATTTTGAGGCTACTTTGGTCTAACAATATCTCTTAAGAGCCCTTAGAGCAAAAAACTGTCAAAATTTGATGCATAATTTATTAAAATACGTGGAACCTATAAATGTATCATATAAACCTATGTTTTTACATTGGGTTTATCTAAAAAATCCACTCGTGGTTTCTCCCAAATCCCAACAATGTTCTTGCAGTTCAGTAACAAATATGATGTTGCAAAAAGCATCAATTTACTTCAGTGTTAGGGTGTCAAGGGTGATATTTTACAATCCACACCTCACGGAACCAAACACATGTTTGGGTGAGCTAGTAGATGTTATTCAAGGTTTCATGTCTCTTCCCAAGACTTCAAATCATTCTCATTTGCATCGATCTGATGATGTCTCTTAAAATCCCTAAGAGAAAAAAACTTTCAAAATTTGATGAGGAAGTTATCACAATTCTTGACACCTAGAAACATCTCGTATAAACCTACAATTATGCATTGGTTCAATCTATAAAATCCTTTATAGTTTTCTCCCAACTCTTGATGGTTTTCTCATGATGGGAGTGAATGTGACTTTACAAAAAAGTGTCAATTTTATTTAATGTTAGGGTGTCGAGGGTGATATTTTGCAATCCACACTTGTGGCACCAAATCAACAGTGTACACATATCCGAGTGGGATGGTAGATGCTATTAGAGGCATCATTTTTATACCAAAGCATCTCAATATTTCTCAGCTATATCAATTCAGCGATGTCTCTTAAGATCTCTAAGAGTAAAAAATTGTCAAACTTTGAAAAGAAGGTTCTCGAAATCCATGACACCTACAAAAAAAAATTCTAAATCTAAATCTATGGATTAGGTCAATATACAAAAATCCTCTTATGGTTTCTCCCAACTCCCAATGGTTTTCTCATTGACACAGAAAACATGACGTTGCAAAAAATGACAATTTACTTAAGTGTTAGGGTGTCAAGGATGTTATATTATAATCCCCACCTTATGGCACCAAAAGAACAGTGCACACACATCCGAGTAGACTTGTAGATTCTATAAGAGGCATAATTTTACTACCCAAGCATCCCAAACATTCCTAGATACATCAGTTTGATGATGTATCTTAAGAGCCTTAAGAGAAAATATTGTCAAACTTTGACGAGTGACTTGTCACCATATGTGTCACCTATGGATGTCTCATCTAAACCTAAAAAAATGCATTGGGTTAATTTATAAACTTCTCTCATAGTTTCTCGCAAATTTTGATGATTTTCTTGTGGTGAAAATGGATGCGATGTTGCAAAAAGTATCAATTTACTTTAATGTTAGGGAATCAAGGATTTTATTTTGTAATATGAACCTCTTGGCACTAAACCAATAGTGCACACACATTTGAGGTGGATGGTAGACACAATTTTAGGAATCTTTTCATTACTCAAGCATCCCAATAATTCCCAACTACATCGGTCTAATGATGTCTCTTAAGAGCCTTGAGAGAAAAAACTGTCAAAATTTGACCGGAAAGTTATCACAATCCATGCCACCTAGAAAATTATTTTCTTAACATATAGTTAGGAATTGGGTAAACATAGAAAAATACTCTTGTAGTTTTGCCCAAATCCTGACGGGTTTCTTGTGGTGGTAGCGAATGGGAATTTGCAAAAAGCCTCAATTTTCTTCAATGGTAGTGTGTCGAGGGTAATATTTTACAATCCACACCTCATGACACTAAACCATTAGATTAAACATGTCCCAGTTGGATAGTATATTCTAGTGGAGGCATCATTTATCTTCCCAAGTATCCTAATCATTCTTATCTAAATTTGGTTGATGATGTCTCTCAAGATCCCTGAGAGCAAAACTTGTCAAACTTTGATGAGTGATTTCTTGCAATCAGTCGCACCTAAAGATGTATCATCTAAACCTATCATTGGTAATTGGGTCAATATATAAAATCATCTTGTAATTTATCCCAAATACTAATGTTTTTCTTGCCACGAAAATAAACATGATGTTGCAAAAAGTTTCAATTTACTTTAGTGTGAGGGTGTTGAGAGTGATATTTTGCAATCCACACCCTGTGGCATCAAAATGATAGTGTACACACATATGAGTGAGTTGGTAGATTTAATTAAAGGTTTTGTTTCACTTCCCAATCACCACATACTCTAAACAAACAATAAAGAATTTTTTTATTAATGTTGAGAGTCACCCTTACCATATAATAAAATAAAATTAGGTGTAAAAACACCCAATGAGAAAATAATAATTAAGGACCTCAAGAGATAATGGACTATGTAATATGTCACATGAGTTCAAAACATTTCTTAATTTGTTAGATACTTGTCTTATTTCTGCAAACTAAGTTCAGATGTCATGAATTCATAAATCATATACATCTTGAATCAGACTTACAACATGATAATTAACATGCATAGCAATATTTGAAGATAGATCATAAAAATATAATGTCACATGAGGTGTAGGCATAAGATGTGTAAAGTAAGCTATATGTTATATATAAACACCCATATAAATTGTAGGATTATATTTTGGTTCCTTTGTACTAAGGATGGGAATAACTTAGGAAGCCATATGTGTAGACATGTGGTCATGAAAAATAATTGCATTAGTTTAAACACTTAGTGTAGGATTTCCACCTCTAGAAGAAAATTTAGTATCAATTAAGGGTTCATTGTGTATCTCCTTAGGTGTGGTTTCTTTAGCTATAATTTTAGTTTCTTCTCTAGCCAAATGTAACATTTCATCTAAGTATTAAATATGTTGCTTCAGATTTTCCTTAAATTCATCTATAAGGCTCACATCACAATTATGATTGTGTGTAATTTTGTAAATAAGAAAATTATTTTTAACACAAACACATGCATGGTCATCATTGATAATTTTTGGCATTTGTATTTGGATTATATTTATTTGTATCAACAAAAGAACAATGGAAAGCATGAACATTCATAATTATATTTTTCAAATTAACATGAGATAAAGTCAGGTTCATTGGGCTTGATCAATAATAGTCACTCAGCTTGTGATTTCATCCCATTGGTGTAAGCATAGTATTGATACTCTATGGGGTTGTGAAATATTCCTAGAGTCCTAATCCAATTTACTTGGATTTTGATATAATCGGTCCCCACTTTAATAATTTGTTTATTAAAGAGAAACCTATTATAAGTAAAACCCTAGTTGTAACCTAGATTATCTTGTACTTTAAGTAAATATATATTATGAAACATTTTAATTTAGTAAATGCATTGAATGATACAAGAAAACATCAAGATTTGCACAACTATAAGATTAACAACAAAGATCATTGTATTGAAATAAATTTGGAATACATATCTATGAAAATTATTTAGAACAACATTATTTCCCAAGGGTGAATCAAAGCCAAGACCATGCTAAACAATGAGGAATCAAATGTGAACTCACACCACCAATGTTATAATAACATTAACCAACATTAGCAACAACACTAAGGTGTGCACTATGTGCCTCCTCCTATTTCTACTCTATAGACCCCATCTCATTTCTATTCAAAGTGTTACATGACTTCTTCCTACATTTTATCTTTACACAAATTTCTATTTCTTATTCATTTCCATACGTTGGATTATATCCAAATTATGTGTTATACATACACATATTCCATGTCCCTTACTAAGGGTCCTTTCCATTGTATATAATATTCTAAGGGGTCCCACCCTTTCATGTACATTTTCATTTTATTTAACACACCCGTGTTTTCAGGTTCACATTTTTTATATTTTTAGTTTCACCAATGTTATCAATGTATCATATACTTATTTCTAATTGGATTTTAAAATATTTCTTTTATTATTTTTACCTAAACTTTTTATTTCACCCTATACCCATATAACTCATGGCTAATTATTTAATATCTCTTTACTTTTACCCCTTATACATAATTTAAAGAAATTTTTATTAAATTAGTTTCAAGTATACATGTATCTTTTTGTTTAAGGAATGGATTTAATCTAGTCTCCTTTAGCTTAGATGTAAGGTCTGAGGGGTATCAATTCCGCCAAAGTCACACGGGGAACGATCTTGACCTCATCCCTTTTGAAGATGCCTTAGGCCTTTGCACTCAGAAAGAATTGATTTCTGGTGGGCTCTTTGAGATCCTAACAACTTCACCAATGGACTAACGGTTGATTGACATATACATGTATATTTTACTTTAAACAATGTTAAAGTAATTATTAAATTATAAACACATAAATATAGAAGATTTTTATCTTGATATATATACATTCAATTTTTAAACTCTCAATCATTTTTTGTGTTTTGAAATCATTTTGCAAAGATGTAGCACCCATGTTATGATCATCTAAATTAAGGTATTTTTTTAAAAACATACCCTTAGTATTCAAATATTGTTATTAATATTCAACATTATTAGTTAGCTTTATGCTAGATAATCCAACATCATTAAAATATTTATAATCCATCTAATAACATATTATAACCATGTGCAGTTGTAAGGGTATATCCAAATCTCCACAATCTCCCTTAAGTAACTCTAACTGAGTGTTTATACTTTGTATACTTGGTTTAACCTTTTACATGTTATGAGAACTATGTGCATCTTCTAAGTGCCTACCTGGAAGAAAATCATGCAACTTCCATTTGGTATCCAACACTAATAAATTAGGGGATTGGTGAAAAGATAATGTAGTCAGCTAATACATTATTGTTGCCAAAGTTTCAAGTATTGATTTGTAAGCATAGTTCCGAGAGTCTACAAAAACCTATGAAACTCATCTTCTGCCACCACACAACCATCTCAATATAGTTATTTGGATTCCTTTTTGTTGTTTAAGAATTTGATTTATTTAAGTGAGGGAGAGTCCAATACTGACTCATTTCCCTAAACAAAAATATTCCCATCCATACCACCTTAGGATTCTTAAGGGAAACATAGTGACCACTTAATGATTACACATCATTACATCCTCTCTACCCTTCCCGTATCCATCCTAAGTTGGCATGAAGCTAAGATTGTTTTAACAAGTCATTTATAAGGTATATTTTCATAATACTAATAGGTTTTCATAAGAAGGTCTTAGTAACTCAACGAGTTACTAACTGTTATTAGTTCCTCTTATCGTAATTTTTAACAACTTAATAATTGTTGTTAGGTGTAGGTTAACCCTTCATTTTCCCATACCAATTTATTTATTACATTTACTCATCATGAATAGTTGATTACTGGTATAAGGTACATAATAATATTTATTTCTTTTTCTATGTTTCCTTTTTTTAGTTTATCTTTCGATATTCATTTTACTTTGATTATTCTATCTAAATTAATGAAATAAAAAATAATCACTTAACTTTAAGAATAATCAATTTATAAGTAGAATATCTATATTTTTCAGCTAAAATAATAAGATAATTCATAAACCAGATTTCAAATAAGGACAATTATCCCAATACCCATTAATAATGATATACAAAATCAACAACTATAATACATTGGATCACAATGGCCTTTTTAAGATGTGATGATAATTCAATCACATAAACTAATTGATTATAATAACCCCTCTCAGATTTATTTCCAATGAACTCAAAACATAATACAATCACAACACCTAATCCAAACATTTGCTTTAATTATGTTGGTCTTTCCTGCAAAATTATAGGAGAGAGATAGATATGGGTCAGTTCATATGAATTGGCATGAGTCTGCATCCTCTTATTATCTTTTGTAATTATATTGAAATAACATAATAATATATGGCTAAGAAATATCCTCTTAAATCCCATAGTTCATGCTATGAAATCTACCCAAAAACATATCATAATGAGTTTTCATAATTATATAAAAGCAATATTTCAGCTGCCACTATATACAACTAGCTTGATAAAGCTAGGACATTTAATCAATAATGGATCATAAACTTCATCAAAAACAACAATTAGCAATTGTAATAACTCATGATAGTTTCCCACTAACTGCATAACAGTCATACTTAACTATCACAAAATCAAGCCATTGAACACATCTATTAACAACAGTATTTGAAAACTATCCAAACTGAAGTCATATAAATGTTGAATGAAAATGCCATTTCCTTCGATAAAAGAAGTTAAATGTTTTCACAAAAAATTCCTCATTCACATTTGAAAACAACAATCAATTGAATTGTAAGTGAATAAAAATTTACCGAACCGTTATACTTTAAAGTTTCCCATTCACCCAACAAAATTATAGCTAGATTAGAACTGTTATTATAAATGAAAAATCAAGAGAAAGACTATATCAAACACATATCTGTGACATTATGTAATTTATATAGAAATAATGGAAAACAAATGTACAACCACAACCCCTTAATTCCCAAAAAAAATAAAAATTTATAACCCACACATATCAAATCGATTAAGTCACTACGTCCATGAGGGAGAGAAAACTGACATTCCATACATTTACAAAAGCACTTTTCCCCTAACTGAATCTAGTTTTTAAGAAAGCCCACCCCCCCCCCCCACCCACCAACAAAAAAAAAATAAAAATCCACATATTCCATACACTCAACATATTATTTTCTCTACCATTTATTCATATCAAATACAAGAGAATGAAACAACGATGCTCTAAAAAGAGATAATAAACAAATGATGACAACAAATATCAAAGAAGAGCTATAAATAAAACAATTTTTTTATTTCACTCAACCCTTTAATAATTTTCTAGATCTAATAATAACCCAAATCAGAAGCGTATTCCCTTTCCATTTTTCACATTTTGATCAAACCAAAAATCATATTCATAATGTAAACAACAATGCTCTAGAAAGAGCTATAAAAACTAACTCCCTATTTCTTTTCCAAATCATAAAACACAGATCTAAAAATGAGTTCAGAGAAGGAGTGATAATAACAATGCACCAAAAAGGACCTTTAAAAACTATCTTTTAATTCTTTTTGTAGATCCTATAACCAAAACCAAAAGGATTTCCAGAGAGAGAATGAGTTGTACACTCTTGTTTTCTTTTCCCATATTTCACCAAAATAATCAAAACCCAAAACATATGTAAAATGATAACAGTAATGCTCATGAAAGAGTTGTATCTAACTCTTATCTTATTATCATATTCACAAAATAACCCAGCAAAAGGACGTATTCAGTCTCCAAAATTCATACAATAAACAAAATCTAAAATGTTTCTATTTCCATATGTTGTAATCAAAAACCAAAAAAAACATATTCAGATTTCAATAATAAAGATCTCGGGCTAAAAAAGTATCCAATTATTTCATCAAAGTAATAACAGAGAGTAAAAGTATAAAAAACCCATGATTGTATTTTTCCTCCAATACTTGCATATTGTGATCATTTATCTACAAATTGGTGTTTCTTGGTTCTATTGCCGTTGATATTCAAATTAATCCAAGTAATTTCCTTACAACCACACATAGTTCTCCCCCTAGAATTTGATATCCATATAGATGCAGCTATATTTATTTATTTGATCACTTGATAATGTAGGAAATGGCTTATAATTCAATACCTAACTTGGCTTATATGGTCTTTAGCTTGGAAATCCCGACTTTAAAACCTTGGTGAGTTTACTTTAGACATATGCAAGGGCTTCTCCTAGAGTACATTTTTACTTTTGATGAATTAATGAGAAGTTAAAGTGTTTTTAGAATTATATTTTAGGTGGTTCTCTAGAATTTCCAACTGAGTAAATGAGTGCATTTTACTTGCTTATGTAGGGTTTTATAGGTATAATTTTTAATTAAGGCCTATCCAAGAGGAAAGTCCTGACCCATAGAAATATATAAAATTGATAAAGTGATTATTGGCGGGTGGGGATGAAACCACCAATTTCACACCAATCTATCGGATTATTTGGTCCCTATTTGGTGGTCCCATGTGAGAGGGGAGTGAGGTGATGGACACTTGTGAGCATGAAACTTGTAGGTAATAGACTATTTTGGATTGATGCAAGAAATTATGTGAGTGAAAGAATAGTTCTGATGATGAGATAAATTCATGCATATGACTAAGGATAGGATATTGAACTTTTAATTTGTACACAAGCCATGATTTATGGATTTAGTCAATACTAACATTATCAAATGATAAATTACCAAATTTAGGTGTCTACATTTCCCCCATTTAAATATGAAATAAAATTATATGTTTAAAGTAAAATATAGTTGAGTGTGTAAACATACTTTGTATTCATTTGAGTGTTGACATGATCTCTATAATGAAACCTATAATGCAGAGTGTAGTCAATGCCCATAAAAATAATTGAACTTTAACTCAACTTTGAAACTGTAATTTAAACTTGTAAATTAAATTTGTAACTTGAAAATTTTAAAGTGAACAAAACAAGGAAGGAGTACAGATAGTATCCTTGCCAATAGATAAGATTCTTGATGGATTAGAATTTAGTATCTATATGATTGGGTTTGAGTAGTCCCTAATTTGTTGATGGAGATGTTAGATCTAAAAGGGAATCAGGTGTCGCTTGACACAACACCAAAGAAAGGTTTCATATGAATTTCTAGTCACCCTAAAGAACCTTGTAAAAAGAAGACGAGTGTCATAAAACTAGTGGTAAAAAAAGTTTCATAGGGATTTCTACTCATAAAAAATATTATATCCATGGACCACAATATTGTAAACAGATCATTTCCCAGATGTGTAAAATAGTGTAGAGTTGAAAGGGAATGAATTATGCTCATGCCCCCACTAAGTGATGTCTTATGTGTGTTAAGTATGTGATATTGGATTGAGAATAAGGAGGACAATAAATCCAAATTCTTTAGTTTAAAGTTTCTTAAGAAGATGAAATTTCAAAGTGAGTGAAGTTCTCATGCTCCCTAAATTATTTAATGAAATGTAATAAAATATTCTCTAGACTAGGCCAATTATCCCTGAACATGTATTAAAAATCTATAAAGTTCTACATGTTCTAGAAAAAAAATGATTTTTAAAAAAATCCTAACCAAGACAAAAGCATCCATCTTAGATAGTATCGTTTGATAGTTTCATACCCTCTTGGATGGTTTTACACCTATGTGGATTTTGATTTTTATCTTTATATATCCATGTTCCCTATGTATATGTATTTTTTTCTATTATGTTATGAGTTTTGCATTATTTTTATGTGCCTAAAATTTGATAACCGCACTGAATCCCCCTCCTTTTAGGAGAGTGAGATATGCAATAGATATCTCAACTCAAAATAAAATATGTATCTCCATGTTAGATATTGTAGATAGTAAGCATTAGATCAAAGTGAGGGATGTTTTATGTAGTCACCATATAGATATTATTCCTGAAAAGAGTGCATGGTAGAAACCATGACACAAAAAGATAGAAAACAAGGCATGTTAGAAATAGAAGCATACATGTATACAAACATTGAAGTATACAACTACAACAATCAATGTCACGTATGTTATTCATAATAAAGGAAAAGACAAACATAAAAGAGACAAAAGAATATCACACACAAACAAGCATTAGAAAATGCATCAGATGCCGCAAACAAGGGACACTAATGTATCAAATTTTGAGTGGTCTTTGTGATACGGTCCTGCAAACAAGTGTTAGTAGTTTTCTGAGGTAGAAATAGATAAAATGATGAAAAACAACACAATTGCATTTTTTGATTCTCAACATCACTTGTAACAATCGCAAGAGAAGAGCATACGTGCAAAGTGGGTTGCAAAAAACTCCACAAAATCATATATATATACACACACACACACACAAAGGAAATCGCAAGTAAATATTACTACCACAAAGCGTTAGTCAATTTTGCAAAATGATTAAACATTGAGAAAATGGCCAAAAATGACAAAAATTGGACAAAAACGTCTGATAACCCTATTTTAGCATCTTTCACAATTAGTCTAAGTTGGTGAGATTGATGGAAAATTTTAGTTAAAATGGTCTAAAATGAGGAAATGTTGAGAACAAGTCTCAAAACGGAAAATGAGATGGACCGAAAATTTCTAGGCACCTTACACAAGCAAGTTTTACAATTAGTCAAATTGGGATAAAAAATGCAATAGATGAATTAAAAGGTCCTAAATGAGTTTAAAAGGAGGAATGCTATTAATTTCACTAATTAATTAATGAAAACAATGTAATTAATTATGGAAAAATGAATTAAGCCTCAAAAATAAACATCAACTAAATTAATTAACTAATCAATTAACTAAGATAAGCTAACTGACTAATGAAAATCTAAGGATACCCCGAAAATAAAGAATGAACTAGATTAGTTAACAAATTAATGAAATAAAACAATCTAGTTAATTAATTGAAAATAGATTAAGTCTCTAAAAAAAATTAATGAAATGAATTTTAAAAAGTTTAATAAAATTAGATGAGGACATAACATAAGTTAAAAACTAAAGTGAAGAAGAAAAAACTAATAAAACTACAATTTAAAACCTAATTGAAACCTAAGTTTTCATGGCGGTGTTAATACAAAAATTTCCTGAAAAACCAAATAACCTAAGTTTTTTGTTTGGTTGTTTGTGTGAAGCGGCTCTATGTGTGTTTTTGGCAGGTTTCACAAGGTTGGCGTGGTGGAGCAATGGTGGTGGCAAGTGGCTAGCACAACAGGCAATAGCGGATCGGGGTACACAGGAGATGGTGGGCGATTGGGGTCGTGGGGTAAGCAACAATGAGGATGAAGCTTGGGGTGACTACAAATCAGATGACAATTTATAGGCTAATAGTAGGGTCTCAGTCTAGAGCTCGGGGTAGATCTAGGGTAGGTAGACCCAGGGGGATGGGTAGAGGAGTTGTCTTGGCAAGCCAACTTGTTAAGCTGGGGTAGGAGAGGGGGAGCAGGGTGGGTAGGGGGGATGGTGGGGGCAGAAGAGTTTAGGGATCCATCTCGGTTAAGTTATGGACTAAGCTAGTAGGGGAAGGATAGGTAGGGGGTAGGAGTTCGGCTTTAAAAAAATTGCTTCCTTTTTTAAAAATTTATAAAATTTGAGTTTTTAATACTTGGTTTTTTTAATCTAATCTATTGTATAATGTTTCAATGTAGGAAAATAGGATCTGCAAAAATATATTTTGTTAACAAAAAAAATCAAGCCCCTAAAATTATGAAACAAACCCCTCACCCAAATTTGACACATGGCTAAAACTAACTGCAACGAAACAACCAATGAAATTAGCTGAAAATGTACTAAAAGAAAATGTTTATTTTGTACTTTTACAACAAATTTTTGCCCCTCCATAACACTTGCAAACAACTTGTAAAAGCTTCACATAAATTAGAAATTCACTATGAAGCACACAAATAACAAATGAAAGAATATGGGTTTCATCCCACCAGGCATACCAAAATGAAGACTAAGAAAAATGATAGTAATGGAAGACTAACAAATATACCACAAACCTCCATGTATCTTTCCAATGCAACCTCGAGTAAGGTTGTGTGAGCTTTGAGTTTTGTAACCTTGTGAATGATTGATTGTGGGTTCTCTTGAATGACCTCCAAACATGGATTGACCAATGCTATGAACAATTTTTGAAAGCTTCCAATATTTATATATTGGAATGTAAATTAACAGAGTAATTGTGTTGCAAATCCAAGAGGATTTGTAAGAAAATGAGCTTGCATTTTATAGAAGTTGAAGCTGGTTGGAAACTAGTTGAACATGATTAAAGGCACATGATAAAAATATTAGTTGAGGGGACCAAACATTTGTGGGAAGATAAATGACATTTAGGGGCAGTACATGAATTTATTAGTAGAACTTGCATCCAGAAAGGTGGTTGTACGTGCAGTTGAATTACCCTCACCTTTCTAGTATTATATAACCTGAGTTGACTGGACTGGTGAAGTAGATTCCATGTGGGAATCCAAGTAGCTATTGTCTACGAATCTGAGTGGTAGTTGACTAGGATGTGCACAGTAATTAATTAATCATTTAATTAATAAATGATAATTAACTAACTAAAGGGGTACTAAGGACTAATTTAATTAATCCAAAGGGTGTAATGTGTATGATTTCATTGATTTAATCAATCAATCACAAAGGGGTGAGTAACATGATGTACTGGTACAATAGTGGGAATAGGTGAGTGTTTTGGGGTGTCTACACATAGTACAAAATTTAGGAAATCCATAAGCTAACATATTGTACCAATATAGTGGAAGGATGAATCATTTCATAACAACCGATGAAGAAGATGAGATCCCCACCTTAATAGGACCAATCATTCCCTTTCCAAGGGGGTATTGATCTTGAAGAAGTGTTGATAGATTTTGAGTTATAAGAGGGCAGCCCTGAGTTTCCAAATGATACAATCCATGAAGAATTAAAAATTGTTCTTGATGAATTTTAAGTGGAGAAATCAGATGACATGGTTCCCCATGATGAGGAGTTTTTCTCATTCCCATTTCAAGATGAATATTCTCTTGATCTTGTCATCCATGAAGAAGTAAATCCAAATTATGATGAGCCTTTGAAGGATTTGAAGGAAGAGCCTTTGGAAGGTATGTTAATAACTACAAAAGAAAAAAAATATCCTCGTCTTAGTCTTGAACTCCTAATGCAAGCCATGCATTTACAAGATAAGTGTGAATCCAATTCTGAATTCTCAACCAATTTGAAAATTTTTGACATGATAAAATAAAGTAAGATGAAAAATGTTATTTACCTCCTAACCACAATTATTGATGGATGTGTTGAGGAAAGTGAGGTGTTCTCTTTCCCATTCAAAGAAGAAGATTCTTTGTATATGGAAAATATTTTTTAAAAAGGTCCTTGAGTCCTTTGATGGTGTATCCCCTCTATGAATAAAGAAGTAGTGGAAAAAAATGAGTTTCGAGATGATGATTTAATTCCTCCAAGTGGTTTCCTTGAACTATCAAAATGAATATTCTTCAAATGAATGTAAAAGTGAGCTCTTGGCAATTGTCAAATAATGGAGCCCATGTAAGAAATATTGAAATTTGCGGTAAAGTACGGAAGATCCCAAGCTAAGTCTTGACCTATCGACTCACACTATGACCATGGAAGACAGGTGTGAGGTTTTGTATGACTTATTCGACTCAGTTTCCAAATAATTCATGAGGAAATAAAAAAAAATATGAATTCAAGGCCTCTAAAGAAAGATTTTTTAATAAATAGGAATATGGGTAAAGAATAAAAATCAATATATTCAAGTAATTTAAACAAAGATCACCCCTGGGAAAATGATGGGATGCTAAATAAGAGATCAGTAGTGTGATTGAACACGAAAGGCAATTTTCACTCTGAGACTGATTTTAAAAACAATAAAATAAATGGACTTTCCAAGTGGATATCTAAGCATAAAAAAATATCATGTAGGCTCACTCCTCCCAAGTATACAGGTATTCATGAAAGGACATGGATTTCATAAATAGTTGAGGAAAGGGGGATACTTTCTTCAAAACCGGTCAATGGCTTTGTAGAACATCATCACTCAGTGTTACCCCTTCAGAGGTAACTTCTGAAAAGAAAAGTGCTACGGTATTGAAATAGGATTTTGTCCCCTAAAAATTTTACAATAGGTGGTTTAGGTGTTTGTGTTTCCCTTTCCCTTCATGTGTTTTTCCCTTTTGTGTGTTGTCACCATGTTTCTCTTTTTTTTGTGTGTGCATGTGTTGTGTGCTCCTTTCAATTATATTTATTCACTTATAAATGACTTTGTAATAGCCCAAAGGATAATGAATTATGGTCCTAGTTGTGTACTGAGATTATGGATTTCATTCTCATCCCCTTCCTCAATTTGTTCAATCCATAATGAGTATCCCAAGTGAGAGCCATATTGTTTTCATGTGTTTTTTCAAAGGAAAAATTCAACTTGAAAATATGACAAATTTACTCTAATGTCAATGAAATTGTTTATTGTAAACCTTCCCAGAGAACTCTTCCAGATTAGGTCATCCTTTATGTTATGCATGTCCCAATCCTTTTCAGTGCTCCTTATGTTTATGGTTCTAACCATTTTACCATGTGTTAGAGATTGATAAAAACAAATTCATAAGATTCTTCCGAGACAGTGTATCTTCAATGCAGTATTTTTCAATAGGCTTAGGAATGGTTATTTTTAGCCTTTCTAAGGCAGGGTGCACATCCTTCGGAGCTAGATTTAAAGTCCTAAATTCATCAAGGAATGTGTATTAATGAGCCAAGATCATTTTGAAATTATCTAGGAAGATTTAGGAAATATTTGTAGGTATTCAATGGAGCAAGTTCATGCAAAAGCTTTGGTTTCTTAAAGGTCACAGGATTTTGGCACAATACAAAAAAACACCTAAGCTTCAGAAGATGATTTTAGGAGCTCCAGAATGAGTTAAAGGTCAAACAATATATTCCAATAGAAATACGATTTAATTCTCTAATTTGATGGTGGTACTCCTCATATTTTTCACAAGACCAAGGACTGCATTTATGGTTCCATAACTCATTTTTGGCAAGGCACAACTGGCGATCTTGAGAAAAAGGTGACATTTTAGGAGTGTTTCAAGTATAATTATACTTATATACCATTCTTGTTCTTCTCAAAATATATATTTATATTCTAATATCATATAAATAAGTTCCCAAAAATACCTATGGGAGCTCCAGCAACTTCATTTTCAAGCTCTCTTCCAAGGTACAAGGTTTTTCACAGTTAGTCAAGTTTTTCCAGTGCCACGTGGCAGCATGAGGTTGAGGAAAAGTAAATTGCCCCTATTCGTCCATTTTACAAGGTGTGAAAAATGGGGACATAAAAATTTCTCCCCTCCCACCTTTAAGCTCCTAGACCCAACCACATGACCCTAGGTGAGACCTATGTAAGCACCTTTTCTCAATTTTCTAGCCCCCACCTTGTGCACCATGCATGTCCGCCACTTATCACCATGAGGCTAGAGGATAATTTTGTATCCATTTTTATCCCTTTCCAAGGGGAGAAGAGGGAAAAAAACCATTCCCCACATTGCTCCCACATGGTTCATCGTGTGACTTCAACTCATACCCCAGGTTCTAAAAATAGCTCATTCCTCTCATTCATCTATCCATTACATGTCTAGCCACTTGTCCTCTTAGAGATAGGGCACAATATTGTGTCCCCTTCATCCCTATTTCTAAGGTTATAAGGTGGAAATGGGAACAAAATCTTCACCCCCCCAAGGAAAAAAAACTAAGGAGATATTGCATTTCTTTTTCCATTTTTCTCAAAATCTACCCGGAACTCTGGCAAACAGGTTTCAATAATTTTTTCGCCTCCATTGTTTCCTATTCCATTCTTCCCTCCATGTTTCCATAATCAAGTGAATAAATATTTCACAAAATTTGCAATTTTTAAAGGCTCCAAGTGCATTTTATTATTCTGAATGACTTTGTACCCAAGAAGTGAAAATTTCATATCTCACAAACTGGTGCACAGATTGAGGTGGGGTTTTTTGTAATCTTCTTCATTTCCAGACTGCCTTCAAGGAGAAATTGAAATCATATTGAATGATTCCCTAAATTTTTAACATCTTAAAAACCATCTTTTGTGCCCTAGATTTCATTTCTTCAATTTCCCATTATTCTGACAGCGAACGAATCGAGCTCAAAACTTGAACACAAAGTCCATAGCGAAAAAACTATTTAATGAAGTTGATTTCATGTTGCAATCTGAGGCGAGAAAGAAAATTTTCAAAAAATATCTTGTGACTTCCATCAATGGATTTCATGACTCAAGTGCAAAAAGGAAATGATGTACTTCTTCACATCTCCAGGGTTCAGTGGACAGAATCATGCAAAAATTGGAGTCAGAGCTTCAAAATGAATTATGTAAACTTCTACAAGTGGTTTCATTCAAATCTGACACTAGGAAGACCATTTTCTATTTTTAGTAAGTCTCTATGGGAGCACTCTACTATAAATAGTAATTTCAAGAAAAAAATTGCATTCACACTCCTTATTTCACTCCCTCATGATCGAGACACTCAAAATTGACAAGATTAACAAAAATGGCAAAAATGGCAAAAATTGGCTAAATGAGACCATAATGGCAGAATATTCTAAAATATAAAAATGAGTGAAATGAGCTAAAAGTGGTCACATTTCATTCATTCACTCATCCTACAATGCTCTCAGAACTCACGGGATCTCCTCTCTCTATTTTCAAGTCAATTCTTATGCATTCCCTGATGCGGTGAGCAAAGAGTGTCCAAAACAAGAAAATTGCCAATTTTTTACTGAAGACCCTTTCAATTCATTTCACATGTGAGGCATGATCAACTGGTGGATGAAATTTATTTTGGTATCCTTCTCCTTACTCTGGAATCAGAATGAATTTTGTCGCATGCTTCATTCATCATCAATGCATCCATAGTGGTACAAGATCAAGATCATGGTTGAGGGAACAAAGTGCATTCAAATTTCTTCCCATGTGAATGATTGATCATGAAGTTGTGATAGTGTCTCAAAGATCATAAGGATTTTCTAATAAGGGGATTCATCTTCCAATGTTCTCAGTGGTATTCTTCTCAATTTTTCATCATCCCTCTTCTCGATGTATCCAGGAAGTGTCTAGAAGTGCATTATTTCAAAGAGTTTTTCAAAGGAGGAAAAGGTGTCCAAAAGTGGTCTTCGGTGGAGCTTTCCATTAGTGTACCAATTTGCAGAGGGTCATCAAGAGGACAGATTGTCATCTTCAACTTCCTCGATACCATATTTCCATCAAAGGTAAAGGCTGTCATCATCCATGCTATGGAGCATTCCTTCTCTTCTCTCTCCATTCATTCTCCTCTTCTCTACCCCTTTCTAATTCTCCGTTGTAAGCAATCATGAATTTCATCTTATTCAGTTAAATGTGACTATAGTTGAATATTATAAATAAGTCACCCCTCAATTAATAAAAGGGGACTTAATTTCATCCCTAGCGATTTGAAGAGTCACATGTTGTAGAAGACAAACGAAAAGTCATGTGGGGGGTAGGTGAAGATCCTCTTGAAATCTATAAATTGTAATGACTTCCCCATTCGAAGGGGTTGTCAATTTTGTATGTTCAAGAGTAGATAACTACTTATGATAAGAAAAATAGATAGCTATTTTCTTCTATTCTCCTTCTCATATGTTCTTCCATTCCTCGCATTATAAAACTTTTCCAAAAATGTCAATAAAAAAGAAAGGAGTTTATGATTTTTCTGATGAGGGATTGGATGAAACTTTGTGCTTCATAATTCCATCGTGTCTTGGTGTTAGTAGAAAGGTTATTTTCCTTTCTTATTATGTGTGATGATATATCTATGATTAATTTTTGTAGGAACATCTAAATCTTTCTGCCTAGCAATATTAATCCCCCCTTTCTAATTTCCCACTCCATTTTCACACCTACCTAGCAAATTACTCCCTTGCAAGAAATTGCAAGCATTTTTTACAGTTTCAATGGAGTGTCTCTATTGGATCCCTGGCCTCTAGGCCAACCACATAATTTCATTTTCATTCACACACAATAAATGGAGCTTCACCATTCAAGCTGAGGGACCTATTCCTAGAGTATTGGTGGAAATCCACCAATTTGTCCATCCGAAAAAATTTCTCACTAAAAATATTGTAGATAGGGTCATCACTACTCATTGTAAATCCTGGAACTCAGTCCAATAGAGTTGGACATGGGTTCCCAATATAGGGAAGAGGTACCTGGGCATTGGTGACTAGATCAGGGTGTTGGTGACTAGATTTGGGCATTTTTGACCATGTAAGATCTCAGGTTCTACTTTCTTCCATGTCACAATGGTTTCATTGTTGATTCTTTTTGATCTCCTGATATTCACACCTTGATCGCTAAAGGTACCTTTAACCTGCAAGAGATATTTTCACCTGCACATACCCACAAACCACATCAAACCTAAAAAGGAATATGCATAATGGGGAGTTGGGCTGACCCCAACGATCACCCAAAGAGTGAAAGTATGACCAAGTGTTGTACTACATCTCATAATCCATGTAGTTCTTGTGTGTGTAGAAATTATGACCTAGGATGCCCTTGTGCAATTTGCATAAATGATAGCATGTTGTAGCTAGAATGTAGAAATGTAATAGTATGTGTTGATGGAATATATTAGACTTCCCTGTCCTATGTAGTTTATATAGAAATGATGCATCCCTTGTCCCTTGAATGAATGTTAGATGAACACCTTTAGAGTGCTTTAGTGCCTTTGGAATGAAATCTTAGGTGATGATAGTAATGCTTAGTGTTTGGTCCCTCAATTTATAAATGTAACTATGTATTTATATGATTCCCTTATTTTAATTTCGTAATTGACAACTGGGATTCCGACCCATAAATGAAAAATACTCCCAAAAGATAAAGAAGACCCAAAAAGAGTGAGTAAGGTAAGAAGGGGTTAGGGGCACCCAATATGGACATGAGCACCTTGGCACTATTGTTCTAGTTGGGCGCTGGTGTCTGAAGCCATAAAAGATTAATAAGTTAAGTCTTGACTGGGGTGTAGGGTGTATAAGACCAAATAGAAAGAAAATAGAAATATAAAAGATGCCAAAGATAGTTGTCAACCACTAGTTTTCTTGCTCAGGAATCATATAAATGCTAGCATGCTTTTAGGACCTAGAAATGTACCCAAGGACATGATTTTGTGTCTACATTTTCCCATACTTTATGTTGTTGAGTGAATACTTGATAACATAAAGTAGATAAGAGATGCCTACCTTATGATCTTGTAGATAGTGTGGTTAATATTGTGTCAAGTGGACAAGTGAAGCGTTAATTGATTGTAAAGTGAAGCATGGAGACTAGGAAAGGGAAGTGGACACTAGGGGTGAGGTGTATATGTTGTAGCATGTTGTTGTAGCTTGTGTGTTCTTTTTTTTGTAAGGATGAACCTAGAAAAAAAGAGAAAAAGTGTAGTGAAAGTTTTTTATATGAAAATTTTGAATAAATTGTGTAAAATTGTGTAAACATGTGTAAAAAGGAAAGTATACACCTAATATATAATAGAGTAAGAGATAGAAAAGTGTTATGTTGGTTGTAGATTGTTTATTTGAATGCTGAAGGTGATTTTTTTGGGTGATCTCACACCAAGTGCAAGATTGTGAGGGGATCTCATGCCAAGTGCAAGTTTTTTGGGTGATCTCACGCCAAAGAGCAAGCATTGGGGAGAGAGATCTAGTTTTACTCTCCTTCCATGACTCCACCCAATAAGCACCACTACAAATGTTGCATCCCAATTTGTTTTGTTTGTCCCGATTTGTTCCAATTAGTTTTGAATTGTTCTGATTGTCTTGATTGTAAGAGATAACATGCATTCTGTAACTGAAGGTATGTGTCTATAACTATAGAACTGATCTTGAAATTTTGTAGATTGTGTTATACTGAGAAAATGATTGTGTCTTTCCCTAGGACATTAGTGTCTAGGGGAGGAAAGGAATGCCCATGTACTAGTGTCTAAGTCTGGGTACTGGTGTTTGTATTGTTTTTGAAATCCAAGTCAGATTTTGGACTATTTTGTGACTGTATACTTGTTATTTTTTTTGTGTTGTGTTGATTTGAACTATATCTCTGAGTTTTTGTAGGGGTGATTTGTTCACCCAATGTATGCCCCTCTCATTTTTGGTACATGTGACATTATTAGGAGAATGCAGCCCACAGGAGAAGACCATATGTTTATCTAAAGTGGATACCTGCAGGGGGTAGGGAATGTGCATGGTATAAACCAAGGCACATGCAAAAAAAGTAGGCTAGTAACAAGTGTTATTAGTAAAAGTAGCTATCATGCAAAATAAGATAATGTAACAATCAAGTGTATAGAAAATATGGACTACTAAAAGTGGGTTTCAAACATGGGACATCGCTCACAATGTCACAAGACAATCAAGGCCGAATCAGCCATAAGCAAGGAAACAGTGATCAAGAAAAACATTGGGCATATCCCGCAAACAATAGCATACAATATCAAGTAATAGAAAATGATGGGAATCAAGTAGTGACATATAGTCATGGTTGTATATATACCTACATATAAAATGCTACACATGAAGCACTCATTAGTATGTTAGAAAGATAAATAGTATGTCAAAAAATGTATGTATCAATTAAAAGTAATGTGATAGAAATAATAAGTAGTAAATGATGAAAAAATAGCACCTATAATGTTTGACAGTAGTAAAGGTAGATACCCCCAAGATCCTCAGTGGGACTGGTAAAAGGTACAATGTTAAGCATCATTACAGCATGTAAGAACTTGTAAGAGATATGCATTCACCAAAAAATACCAAGTGAATGTGCATGTGTATATATAGAATGATAATGACATACTAATAATCCATCTATCATAGAAATCAAAGTGTAACATGTAAGTAGAATTAGCTAGCAAGAATAGATGCAACGAAGATATGTAAATGCAATGTATGGGTGTGGTGGTATGGAATGTAAAGTGGAAGATGATATGAGCAGTGTGCCCCTAGTGGATATGCTTGAGATGAGGTTCATTCATAGGAATCCTCAACAATTGAGAATGAACCATAGAACAAAAGTGTGTGATCGGGGAATGAGTGTATTGTGCAAATAGATGTTATAAAGATGTATCATGAAGCACAAAGCATAGAATGTATATGATGTGAGGTTCATTTGAGAATTAGACCGTTAGCATCAAGTATGAACCATGGAACTAGAGTGTGTCATAGGGTAATGATGATACATTGTGTGTATCAAAGGGTGTGAGAGTGTGTATGAACATTAGATATGGTGCACAGAGTGCAATGTGTAGTAGTAGATGCTAAATACAATTGATAAGAATATAAGGGGGAAGAAATCATGATGCCGCCCAAGTGTGTGATGGGAGGAGTATCAAGTAAACTCATCTAGGACATCATCAGTGTTTGGGATTGTAACCAATTAGATTTGGATTAGAAATTTGGTAAGTAATGGTATAGGTTTAATCATATAAAGATCTTGTGTGGTGTAAATTGTACATGCCTATATAATATTCTTCATCAGTAAAAATAGGTTGAGGACAATCGTGTGCATACCAATGAGTTAGATTTTGAGTATAGACAAGGAATGAATCATTGCATATAGAAACACGTCTAATAATCATCAGAAATGAGATGTTAGCGTGATTAGGATCTAGAAATCCATCAATGTAGTCAATCCAAGACTTTCAAAGTGTGATTGGAGAGGAACAAGGAGTATGTGCAAATAAAAACTAATAAATGGAACACACAGAGGCCATAAGTAGTGGTAACAAACACACATTCGTGAATATAGGTGAGGAGAGTAAGGTGGGGGAAGGATATTGGAAATTGTGAATCCTAGGCATGTTAAGCCATAGTGTGTGAAAACAATTTTAGAGTAAGTAGGGTTTGAACAGAATATGAGGCCAATAAGATTCATGTATAAAGAGAGTTCATGCGAAGAGATCATGGTGCGGCATACAATGTGTTGGGGGAGATGCAGCAGGTAGTAATATGTCCAATGTATGGATAGTCCCCTGGAAATGTATCATAACATTAGTGAAGGAGGAGGTTTTTTAACTGATACTCACCTAGGCCAATAGAGAAAAAAGTATCTTGAAAATAGGAATCATCTATTTCAAGAGGAGATAAGTTAAGATTAGGTAATGGTTGATCATTAAGCTCTACGGCATCGACCTCATCATCTGAATCATCGGCGCTAACATTATCTTGTTGGATAACATTTACTAGAATATTGGTAGGAGTGGAGGCAGATGTAGGATTGAGAGGAGCCATGACAAGTGTAGTAGTGGTGGCTAGATAGGCAGACAAGGTGGGTGATAGGATATCAGTAGTATGTGTAGAGATGGATAGAATGCATGTGGAGGTAGAAGACAGATGTGAAGCGCTATATTGACCCACATCATATGTACTGATAGTATGATATGGAATAGGCTATGATGGAGGGATGGGCATGGCGGTGATGGGTTCTATGCAGAAAAACTTGAAAGTGTCAGGGTTAGTAGCAATGCTATGTTCATAGCCATCATGTAGGAAATTAATGCACCTATGAACTATAGAGGGGAACAACATGCATCACATGGGTCCATGGTCTACCAAGTAAGCAATTGAACTGGGATGAGGCGCCAATGAAAAATAATAAAGTAGGAACTATTTTAGGCCCAAATTGTAGAGGTAAGGTGACAGTGCCCATGCATGTGCGAGTAGTGAAATCATAGTCATGAATGAAAGTAGAGGATTTATTAATTAAATTATCAGAAATGTTAATTTTCCTGAGGAGAGATAGAGCACATAGATTTATAGTGATCCATTGTTAATGAGTACACGCTTGATAAAAATGGAGCCAATGGTAGCGGTGATAAGTAAAGGTGAAAAATTATTGTTAGCATCCGAAGTAGGAATATCCTCATCACTAAAAGATATGACATGTGGTATATTTTTGAGGGATTGAATGAGATGAGAAATGGAAATAAGTGAATTATTACTTTCAATGAGGATGGAGCGAAGGGCAGCCACTAAATTATGACGACAATCACCTACACTATGTAAGATATCATAGAGAGATATTTTGGCTAGTGTATTCTTAAGTTGCTCAATGATGTCATAACCTTTAGAGGTGGTAGTAGGAATTTTAGAAGTAATATGTGGTGGGATAGAGATGGGTGGAGCTGTAGGAGGACAAGTGCAGTGAGTGGTGATTACATTGATGGTGGGATCAGGCATTAGAGTAACAAAATGGGGAGGGTGTTGAGTATAGACCCGCACAAAATCAGTAGTGGTGGTAGCCATGCCAAAAACCTTGGTTGGAATATAAGAAGAACTGAATATTGATCAATGAATTCAGAAGAAGGGGATGTATTTCGATGCATTCTCAAAAGGTAGGGTTGGAGCCGTGGGGTTCACCATCTGATTTAATTAAATTTGAATTAATTAAATCTTGATTATTGAGTAACTATTGTTCATAATGATGTACAAAATGATAATATATAATAAGATCCAAGCAATGATGTAAAACCTTAAGCAAATGGGAGAGATATGAGGACTTAGTTGATTGTTCGAGTCGACAGGAAGTGATCTGGATAGGTGAAAGTGTTGAACAAACTGTAGACAAGGTTGTCACTACTCAATGTAAATCGTGGAACTCAGGAACAGAGCTGCACATGGGCACCTAGTGTGTTAGGGAAATTACGGGAATGTATAATTAATGAATTATAAATCCACAAAATAAATTTCTAAATATGATAGGTTATGATGTGTAATTAAACATAGATTTAAATTTTTATATATTGTAGATTACATAATTTTATAAGAAGAACTCAAAGAAAATAATAGTGAAGTAAATGAGACAAAAGACACCAGATTTATAGTGGGGAAACCTAAAGGAAAAAACCCCACTGAAATAAAGCACTGCCTATATTAATAATTTATCAAACACTTTTACCTAGCACTTCCATTTCACTCATTAGTCTCACAGAAATAATTGCAGACTAGTCTCTCGCAATTTTACACTTCACATATATAAAAATAGATTGAGCATATATCTCTATTTTTATGATTATGATCATTATTATCAATCCCGTGGGGGATCATCCTATATATAAGATGGGTGAATGGTCACACTGTCTCACTCTTGTTGTGAAATACTGGCTCATAAATTTTATTAAAATAAACTTTAAGACAAGGGGTTCATGAAGTGGTGGTCCACAATAAGGTATCCCCACTAGACATTATCACCCCCAACACTCCCCCTTAATGTTAAGTGGGGGAAACAAAACAAAACATGCCAAATTTACCTTTTTCTACAAAAGTATTTACAAATCCATAAATCAACAATAGTGGTCTAGGATAGCATGCAAATAATGGAAATCATACAGATCATGCCATACAAAAATTCTTAGGACAAGTGCTTTATATATGAAGACTTATATCAGATTATGGATCCTTTTATAAAATAAAGGCATTCACATAACTAATGCTTCGTTGGGATTTACAGGTAAACTCACATACTGTGATTATTTGCTTATTACAAAATGGAGGAAGTATTGGAAGTTTACAAATATCCATTAAGAGGTGTCATTTTCATGTACACTCCCCCTCAATGGAAACTCTGAAATTCCCAACAAGGGACAAAACTTTACAAAACTTCACAGACACACAATGGCTTGGTGAAAGATATATACAACTTGATCTTTAGTCAAACAGAACTTGAGATCAATATCACCATTCAAGACTTTCTCTTGAATAAAGTGCATATGAACTTCAATATGCTTTGTCCTTCGAATGTTGAAAAATATTGTTTGTAAGAGCAATACAACTTTGGTTGTCACATAGAAGAATATTTCTCCCTTTGATGCTCAATATGTACAGTTCATTCAATAATCATTTTCAGCCACATGGCTTCCTTTGCTACTTCCATAGCACTTCTATACTCCGCTTTAGTAGAAGAGATAGACACTATTGGTTGCTTCTTTCTACTCCAAGTGATGGCACATGCACCCAACTTGAAAACATATCCAGAAGTAGATTTTCTATCTGATAGCATCACCAACATGGTCAGAATCACAATAACCAAATAATTTTGCATCATCACAAGAAGAATAAAACATACCATAATTAATTGTTCCTTTAACATATTTCAAAATTCTTTTTTCCATTTTCCAATGATCCTCATAAGGATCTTGCATAATCTAGAAACAACTCCTACTGCATATGAAATAGCAGGTCTAGTAATAGTCAAATAAATTAGACTACCAACTAGTTGTCTATACAAAGTAGGATCAAATTTAGCACAAGCAGGTTTAGGATCTAATTTCACACCAACTTCAATAGGAATGGAAACATGTTTACAGTCAATTCATGTTAAATATTCTAAGTAAATTAATAGCATAATGAGATTGAGATGCAACAATAGATTTATGATCTTGAAATATAACCATGCCTAAAAATGATTTAGCAATACCTAAATCAGTCATTTCAAAACATTTTTTAACCTTTATTTGATTCTAATAATTAAATTTTTATCACTGCTAGTAATCAAAAGATCATCAACATACAAGACAAAATAATGATAATATGATTATTTTCAAAATTAACAAAAAAATCATTATCAGAACAACAATTAGTGAAACTAAGATCCTGAAAGAAACTATTAATTTTAGCATAGCCAAGCTCTAGGAGCTTGCTTAAGACCATACAAATATTTTTTCAATTTATAGACATATAGTTCCTTACCATGTTCTTTAAAACCTTTAGGTTGACGCATGTAGATTTATTCTTTTAAGTCACCATTTAGAAATGCATTTTTAACATCAATTTGGTGAAAATCTCAACCATATTGGGAAGCCAAAGAAAAAAAGAATCCTAACATTACTCATTTTAGCTATAAGAGAAAAAGTATCAACGTAGTCAAGACCAAGTTTCTACGTGAAACCACAAGCTACCAGCCTTGCCTTGAATTTTTCAATTTCTCCTACAAAGTTATACTTAATTTTATACAACCACCTGGATCCTACAATGCTTCGTTTAGAAGGAGGAGGGACTAGTTCCCAAGTGTTTGTTTTAATCAAAGCATTGTATTCATCTTTCATAGCTTTGATCCATCTTACATCTTGACAATATTCTTTGAAATATTGTGGTTCTACCTCATATAGGGTCATCAAGGCATGATAAGAATGTTGACTATGAGTTACCTTTCTAAATTTAACAGGATGAGAGTCCTTACCAAGATTTTGATCCCGTTTAGGAATCTTGGGATGCAAGACATTTTGAGATGACTCCCCCTCAATATCCATCATATCTAGATCAAGATAATCATCCTCTTAAAATTTTATTTCCATATTGTTACGAGAAGTATTATCAAGCTCTATCTCAGGAGAAACAAAGGAGGGTTCATAAGAAGCATCACATAATGTCTTTTCTAAGACATGAACATTCTTGTTTTCAACTATGTCATGCTTGAAAGGGCCATAGAATCTTAATCCTTTAGTTAGCAACAACCATAGCCAACAAAGATACAAGAGAAGGATGTTGGATCAAGTTTCTTCCTATTAACTTTAGGAATGAAGATAGAAGCATAGGACTACCAAATATTCTTAAGTGAGAGATATTAGGTTTTTATTTTATCCATACTTCATGAGGAGTAGTCTTGCTGAAGAGATTTAGTAGGCACTCTATTAAGAATATAGATAGCAGTATTCATGGCTTCTTCCCATAAGAAATTAGGCACATTGGAAGCATGAATCATGGTCTTAACCATTTCTAAGACATAGTCATATTTTTCCTATCTGTACAATGTCATTTTGTTGAGGGGAATAGGGATTATTCAACTCTCTTTGAATCCCACAAGACACACAATAACTCATCAAAAATTTTGTTGACACATTCACCTCCATTATCAGTCCTAATTCTTTTAATTTTTGGATTTGAATCATTCTAAACTGAATCTTTAAATTCCTAAAACTTAAACAAGACATCATACTTCTTCTTAATGAAATAAGACTAATGTCATCCTAGAGAAATCATAAATGAAGCAAATATCATACAAGGAACCAATGAGAGAAGGAACTTCAAGTGGACCTCTCACATCACTATGAATCAACTCTAATAATGAGAGGAATTTGGATCATTATGTTTTTCAAAATGTTTAGCATGTTACGTACCACACAAGTAACTTTCACATGCTTCATGATCTTACTTCATCTTTGGAAGACCAATAACAAGATTTATGCATTTCATAGAAACTTCTAAAATTTACATGACCTAATTCTTTCATCCCAAAGTTGAATATCATTCCTATAAGAGGAAGAAAAAGAAAGATTCTGACACAAATCCATCAAAAATATATAAAACATTTTTTTGAATACCAGAAGCAATAATATTAATGAAGTTCATCTTTTACATACCATTTATCTTGCAACAAAACAACTTTACAATTTTCTTTAGTTAGCTGAGAGCAAGATCAAAAGATTATTTTTCAACCGAGGAACATACAAGACATTCCTAATTACCCATTTTCCAATTTAACATTTCCACAACTTATAGATCTAATGATGGAATTATCTCCTAGATATAGATTTTCCTATACATTTATTCCTCACATCTAACAGGATCTCAGAGGATACCAATAGGTCATGTTCCTAGAGGCACCACTATCTAGGATCCATTCATTTTCATTTGAAGTTGAGAGAGTGGCAATATATACAGCAATAGATTTCTCAGCAACATTAGCATGATGATTTCTTCAAATTTTCTTTTGACTATTAGGCTTACTATTTCTAATATTCTTAACTGATTTTTAGTTTTTCACGTGACAATCAGAATCTTTATGACCAAATTTTCCACACTTGTTACAAGTTCCATTAAATTTGACTTTAAATTTCTTGATTGTTTTTAACAAAATTAGACTTAGGATTGGATTTAAATTTTGATCTGATATTAGACTTCTGATTATGATTACTATTATTCCTATTTTGAGTAAACTTATGATTTGAGAGAACAATTCTTGAGAAGTAGTCACTTTTGAATCAAAATTCTCCATTACATGTTCTTCTTGAATTAACAGAGAAGACAGAGTATCTAAATCAGGTAGATCATTCTCATTCTAATATTTGGAGTTAAGAATAGAGATATAGTTTCAGAATTTTTCATGAATATTTATCTGAATAATAAAATAAATAAGCTTATATTGAAACAATTCACAATTACATCCATCCAATTGATATTTAATGTTCTTAATTTTAGCTAGGTAATTAACTATTTTATCATCCCCCTTCATGGGAGTTGTATACAATTCCAAAATTAGCTTAATTATCTTGGACAAATGATTTCCTTCATGCATAGTCTCTAATTTCTTCCAGGCCTCAACAAGTGAATCCATATGACCTATATGCATTAAAAATTCATCTTTTATGCTTTACAATAGGATGGAAAGAGCTTCCTACTGATCTTTGAGAGAAGGAGATAATATTTTTAGGGTTTGCAAGTCTTTTCCGGTGGGTCATTTTTCCACACCAGTCACAAGATCCCATAATTTTCTAGCCATAAAATAGGATTTTAATATAGCTCTCTAGATATTGTAATTTGATTCCATTTAATAACTGACATTTATCCATTGAAAAACTAAAGGAACTACTTATTTTAAGCAAAATTTGAAAAATCAAACACAAACAACAAGTCACAGAAAGCCAAATGCGGAACAAAGGAGAAATAGTTATAAAATTTTCAAATTTTGAAACCCGCAATACAAAAAAATATTGAAAGTAGCAGCACAGAAGAATTAATTTTAAACCCGCAGAATAAAGAAATTTGAAAAATCGCAGTACAAAAGGGAAAAATTAAACCCATGGTTCAAAAAAAATTTAAATTGACACACATACACATATCAAAGATTAAAAAAACATGACTGGATATCATTTTTCTGGAAAATTCTAAAACAATATCCCTCGGGTGGACGTGAAGTCCCCGGAATTTAATAACCTACAAAGCGTGGATTATTGAGTCCCGTGACAGGGTTGACAAATCAACCAAAATGCGTGGCAAACAAACAAAGAGACACACGGCAAATGATAAAAAAAATTGACATTACGAAAAAGAAAAATACATGTGGTGCTTTGCTATTAGATCACACTTCACAGTGTAACAATCAATTCAAAAGACCAATTAATAGAAAAAACAAACAGATAAACTGTACATACATGTCGTTAACTTATTGGATCACTTTTTCACACTCTGACATGGTTATAACAAAGGATAAACAAAATTTGAAATAATCTTGGACACATTCTGTTAGTTCACAACAAACAAAGACTAACAAAGTCTTTAAAAAGTGAAAAATTGTGGCTTAATCTTATTGGTTATCCACTGACACGTTTAACAATAGACTAAAAATTGCAAAATGTGAAGAAACTTAGAGAAATTCTATTGGTTTGAACTTCGTAAAGATAAAAGCAAGCTAACACAAGGTCCTGACAATGGGAAATGTGAATAAACTTGGAGCAATTCTATTGGCTTGAACTTCGTAAATATAGAAGCAAGCTAACACAAGATTGACAATGCAAAATGCAAAGAAACTTGGAGAAATTCTATTGGATAGAATTTCACATTTGACAGAGGAAAGATAACACAAGTCTGACAATGTGAAGAGCATGGAATACCCTTATTTTCTTATGCTTCACAAATACAAAAAATATCTACATAGAGACTAACAACACGAAGCTAGATGGAGCTTAATGATTGGCTCGAGCTTCACAAAAATAAAAAGATCTATTAAAATATCTGGCACAGTGACACTACTTGGACTTATCTTATTCATTGAAGCTTCACAACAACATAACTTGCAAAAAATAAAGATTTTTAATGTCGGGGTGGACTTATAAGCACCGAACTAACCAAATCTAAAGAAAACTTTCGGATTCATAGCCAAAAAAAACTACAACTTCCATAAAAAGTGTGAAAAATATTTAAAATTACTTGCAAATGATGGAATAGTTTGTGAAAGAGAAATAACGGGTTACAAAAAGAGAATAAATCACTGATCTATGCACGCAAATGCAAAAACAAGGTCTAAACAACCAATTAATCAATATTTAAAAAATATTTGGGTGGGAATTGGAATTTTTCACCTAATTAGCTGGAAGTCGATGACGGAACTATTAGGGTTTCATAGATCAAAAAATAAACTTCAAGCTTCTTCACTCCTTCAAATCAAAAACATCTAGATCGATCTTGCACACGCATAACCACCAACTCTAATACCATGTTAGGGAAATTATGGGAATGTATAATTAATGAATTATATATCCATAAAATAAATTGTCGAAGATTATAGATTATGATGTGCAGTTAAACATAGATTTAGATGTTTATATATTGTAGACTACATAATGTCATAACAAGAACTGAAAGAAAATAATAGTAAAGTAAATGAGATAGAAGACACCATATTTATAGTGGGGAAACCCGAAGGAAAAAACCCCACTAAAATAAATCACTTCCTATATTAATAATTTATCAAACACTTTTACCAAACACTCCAACCTCACTCCTTGGTCTCACAGAAATAATTACAGACCAGTGTCTCGCAATTGTACAGTTTACATATACAAAAATATCTTGAACATATATCTCTATTGTTATGATTATGATCATTATTATCAATCCCGTGAATGATCATCCTATATATATAGGATGGGTGAACGGTCACACCATCTCACTCTTGTTGTGAGAGACCAACTCATAAAGTTTATTAAAATAAACTTTAAGACAAGGGGTTCGTGAAATAGTAATTCACCTTTTCACTTGGTCCAAAGGTGCATGGGGTGTAAAAAAGTGTGACCACTTGGTGAGAATAAGTGGGAGTTGATTTTTCATCACTTAAAGGGAAAACATGAGTGTTAGGAAGGTGTTGATAACTCACACGCAATCTTTGCCCCTTCCTCATGTTTCAGTACCCCCTTAGCACACTTTGCAAGGATAGTTGTAACTTTTCACTTGGTGCAAAAGTGCAATGTGTGCAAAAAGGTGTGACCCCTTGGAAGCCCTCTCTCTACTGGAATTGAGCTCTTAACATGTTCACTATGAAATTTTTATCAACTCACACCATTGCACAACCTTGTCCCCCTCCTCATGGAAGCTTGGAATATAACACATTTTTCAAGGCTTATTGCAACATTGAACCACTTACCAAATGTGGTGAGGTGCAATGGAGGCTCACATTCCCCATTTGGAAAGTCTTAACCCTCTCCTAACTTGGGTTAGTGTGTGAGTGTACAAGCAGGGTAAAGGTGAGTTTCCTCAACCATGGTTAATTTCAAACATTCAAATCTTTCTTAACCAAATTTGGAGCCCATTTTCATATATATTTTCCCTCCATTTATCCTATTACCTTTTGTAGTCACAAAATCATGCACTTTAGACATTATTTATGTCGGTCTCATACTACTATTTAGAAGCTTCTTGAGTGAAGAAAGTACTAATTAATCCTCGTCTTTTGGTCATCTTATTTTATTTTACTTCATCATTCCCCCCATTTTTAGTCCACATGCCCATTTAGTTTTGGCCATTTCACATAATTTTACCCTTAAATGGGGTACCCAGGCTAGTGTTGGGGTTCCCATGGCTTCCTTGGTCCCACTTGGGGCACTCCAATCCTTTTCAAATCTTCCCGCCACTTTTTGGGCTCTTTCTAGCCATTTTACATCTTTATCTTTCTTTTGGTCAGCCTTTTCAGGGTTAATCATGAAATTAGATCAAGAGATCCCCATAAATATAAAGTTATGAGACCATAATGAGGGACCTACCATCATCTACTACTATCACTCATCTAGAATTTCATCTATCTATTGCATTTGTATCAACATAGCTCTATCATCAAGGCACAAGCTAGGGAGTCTACATCACACTTCATAGAGGGAGGATTCTATTCTATTCCATGCACACATACTATTAAATTTTCTACATTTAGCTATTTTCTCACTATTTCAAAAAGTCGGACTAGCACAAGAGCACCTAGGGCACGACATGCACACACTCACTGAAACTACATTTGGGTCCGAAATGTAGTGCAACGCTTAGAGTAGTAAGCCCACTGTTGTGGCAGCTGAGATCAGTTTGACCCATTCATTTACATCTTCTTTAGGGTTTTGATACTTCCTTTTATTTATTTTACATGCTATTATTCCTCTTTGGAATATTAGGATCATTTAGCGTAGTATAGAGAAATTAATGCGACACACAACGAAGTTTCCAGTTCATCTTCCGACCCTATGAGAACTAGTTTCGGAGCTTTTTCAAAGACCGTAATCCACCCCAGTCCTCTCTCAGGTGCTCCATTCCAACCACATCACCTAGATCTGTCCTCTGTGGTACCTTTTCATAGTCGGTCATGCTCTTGTTTTCTCTTGTCACCTCTATAACACTCTGCAACATTCACCAGTTATCAGTTGAGTTCCTTCCTTACCTCCTTACATATTAGGGTTTTATTTATATTAGCTTAATCATTTAGTTAATTTGCATGTTGTTTTAGTGCATTTATTTACTATGTTGTATGTCCTCCTAGATTAGATTAACTATCCTCATACTACCTCTTGTAGAAAATTTTAGTTAATCATTTTGGTGAACCCGATTCGATCATATACGCTTATAGGCTCCTCTCTCTTACTTTGCTAGGGTTTGTTTTCCTTTACCATGGCTCACTCTCATGAAGAATTTACTGAATCTCACCTCAAGGCTATCAATGATCACCTTGTTGCATACCCTTAAGATCTAGACTTACTTTTGCACGTGCCTCGTGAAGAAGCTACTAATTTGGCATAACTCAATACTTTTGTGGTTATAAAAACTACTATTGTCACTCAACCACTTGCTTCCACTCTTCCACCTATCTCTACTATTCCAGTTTTTGTCCCTATTCCTACAAATCATTTTACTCCACCCTTAGTTTCTCATGAAAGGAAATTCTCATCTATTGGCAATCAAGACTTAACCTCTCTTTATCACGATCTTCAAGCTCAAATTTGTAAGTTACAATAGGATTACTTAGACCACATCTCCATCTTTAGATTCTACCTTGTCTATTGCATACTCCATTTGTACCTTCCATCTTTGTCTTACTCGCTTCCTCCTAGTTTTGTTACCCCTAAGATTCTCATTTTCAATGGGCATGGTGACCCACAGGAACATCTTAGAACCTTTCATGTCACTTGTCTATATTTTGCCTGACGATCATATTCTTTTATCTAAAATATTTCCTCGTAGTATCCATGACTATGAAATGTTTTGGTTCTATGAATTACCTATCCACTCAGTCACTTCATTCACACATATAGCCGATGTATTTCTTACACATTTCTCCATCAACATCGGCTCTAATATTTCTTATGCTCAGCTAGCAAAAATTAAACAGGGTTTCAATGAACACTTAGCTAACTACGTTTTACAGTATAAGAACAATCTTGCTAAAATGAAAAATGTTCTTACAAAATCTGAGCTTCAAGACTTTTTATCCAAAGTCTTTTACCTCCTCTCCAAGAGAGTTTTCTCTTTGAGACCTCTCCTTCATTTGATAAGCTTTGTCATACTCTTAAGCTTTGTGAGTCCAAACTTTTATCCATAGGCAAGCTTAAGTATCAGGAACAAACTTCACCCTCCACTCATTTTCAGAGTAAGGAACCATTCAAACCATCTACATCTAAGCCAATCGACGCTAAAATCACCATTAACATAGTTACTCCCTCTAAATAAGTTTAGTTACAACCACCTAGATGCATGTTCAAAAATTTTTCCAATGGCTCCACATCTTATATTAAAGCAACTTCTTGACAGCAACCTTATTACCCTTCCTCCACCACTCAAGTTATACCCATCGCAACCCAAAGGTGGGAACTACAATGAAAACTTTCATTGTGATTATCATCATTGTGTGGGACATTCTACAAATATATACCTAAAGCTCTGAACAATCATCCAAGATCTAATTGATAACAATAAACTCGAATTCCCATAGATTCTACTAGCTTTGCCCCAACCAACAACGAGGGTAAACTCAAGCTCTTTAATAATGACTCTCAACAATGTGAAAAAATACCATGAAATCTTCTGCTAATCATGTGTATCATGCGGTATCACCTCCAGCATTACGAGTTCTTGATTTCTTAGTTGTTAACACTGAAGCTTCCTTACCAGTCATTTATTTTTCCAACGTCAATTATCACACTACATTTACATCTAATTCATTTACACATCCATGCATCTATTGGCTCAATCTCCATCGACAATACTAAGGTCAACCCATCATGGCCCATTAGTGCATGTTCTATGGCCCTCTTTAGGGATTTCGGTTATCCTCCATCACAAATTGAGTACCCTTTCCACAAACCCTTTGGCATTGTCAAACTACACGTTACAATTGGTCCTCTTACACTATTCATGCCTTTCCTCATCGGAAACATAGTTGAGGGATGTGACATGCTTCTTGGTCTCAATTGAATTCATCTCTCTCAATCTATTATTTCTATGAATCACTTATGACTCAAGTTCATTCAAAAAGTGCAAGTCATTTATATTGATGGTATACCTCCATTTACTCCATGGTCGCCATCTCTTCGCACAATAGATAGCACATCATCTCCCTCTTCTAACACGCCTCAATCTATGTTGTTCAAAGCATGGTCTACTCCTAGTTCACCTATTCAAGTGCCATCTACATGACTAAATTTCTCCATTAGTCCTACAAATCGTCATAGGCCCATTCCTAGGACACTTATTGCATCCCAACATCGATCACCACCTCACTTTATTCCACACGGATCCCCATCACCTTCACTCATGGCATCACATAGATATCCATCACCAATGCATTTTAATACATCACGATATTCCTCATATATTCATCCCTCACATGTATATAGGCTTCATTCACCAGCACAATGTTTGTCTACCATACCACCAATATTAGGTCATGGTCCTACGCTTTCTTCACCACAGCCATCGAATGGAGGACCTTTATCCTTCACTATCATTGGTTAATTTACTCATTGGTATACACTTGGGGGGCATAGCATCTAATACATAACCCCCACTCATGTGCATATATCATCTATTACATTTTCATATAGGCATAATAATCACATGTCCTAGCACCATCATTACCCAATGACGCACTCTTGTGCTTTGGTTAACACTTGATTGTTGAAGGATTACTATTACATTGAACCCCACACACTACACTATAGGCATTAGACATTACATTTCATCCCACATTGCGCATCAAACACCATTACATTCTACATTTAGTCTACGACGTTTTGGCATTTGTACATTTATCCCTAACATATCATGCTACTTTTTATCTTACATATTATATTTACCTCATCCACATGTGTATTTACATACACTGTTAGGTTATTTACGCATATCCTATACATAATCACATACCTGCATGATCTTCATACCATGCATTTTCTATATACTATACCACTCTTCCTTACATACAATTCAAGCATCATTTCATCCTACATATTTTATTACCAGTCCATTTACACATGTTATACATTACATCGTATATATTCTACATATTGCATCTTCACACATATTACATATCATATGTTCTACTACTCTTATACAATATACCATACATTCCATCACCACATGGTCATGTCATCATTACTCATACTGCATTTTTTTCTATGCGCTGAATTCACCACCCTATGATGCACTTTAGCTCCTTGGTCTATACTCAACTGCTGAGGGTTTACAAATCAAATGGACCTTACACTCATCACACATTTACTATTTTACCTTTCCTCGTGTGAAATTTCCAACGTAGTGACATATGCTTTAGACTAAATCGTCACCTATTCTATCTTTTTGTAGCGGTATACACCTTAGGTTACATCACCACTCCCTCCTTTCATCTTGAACTGACATACACTTTAGGATAAATCGTCACCTATTCTATCATTTTGTAGTAGTATACACATTAGGTTACATCACCACTCTTTCCTTTTATCTTGTAGTGATATATGCTTGAGGCTAAATCATCACTCATCCATTCATCTTATAGTGATATACGTTGAGGCTAAATCATCACTTATACATTCATCTAGTTGTGATATATGATTCAGCTATAGGGTTCACGTACACACCATTTTTAGGATGCATTTCATCACCACACTTACACATTCATCATATCGCGTTAGACATAACATACACTATTCGATCATTTCCTGATGACACAGTCTCGTTTACAGTTCATTCTTGACTGCTGAGGGGGAAAACAAAATGAACCTCATTACATACACTTCCACTCACTTAGGGGGGCATGTGGTTCCTATCATTCCATCTTGCATTCTATTCCCTCTATTCACAACATATTGCATTATCTTGGGGGCATTTACTCTTGTTTACTAGTGTTTTGCATGATCACTTTACTACACATGTTAGATTGATTTCTTACATTTCATTACCTATATCATCCACACATGTGCATTCATGCCTTTGTTTAGTGTGATCATAGATACATGACTCTGAAACATGACATGGATGCTCACCTTCTACCCTTCCTATACTAATCATTGGGGGCATCTACATTCATCTCTTTCAGGTGTTATTGTTTCATTTTGTACTTAGCATCTTACATTACTTGATCATATACATTTTTGACATATTGGTTATTTCTCTAACATGATAATGGGTCTTGCATATGCAACACTTGTTTTGCAAGATTACATGTTTTTATGACTACTTCTTTGTTTGTCTTATTTTTTATTGTTTGCTTCTTGTTTATGAGCTTTTCCCTATGTTTGTGTGCACACTTGATTGTTTTTTGTGGTCATGACGGCCTTGCGTGTCTTATGACATTATGAGTGATGTCCCATGTTTCTAGCCTACTTTGTGCGGATTACTTTTTTCTTGTGTGTTTACATCTACTAAATTGTTTTCGTAGCTTACACATGTCTTCTATATGCATGCATTGTCTATTTACACTTGTTTTTGGCTATCCTTCTTGTTTATGTGTGCATGCGTTTCTACCAAGAAATTTCCAGTGTTCCAGCATACATGCAGTTAGTCCTCTTTTGGGGCTAGATGTCTCTTTTCAAGTGACGCAGCATGCGCACCCAAAGAGGGGGTCATCATTTGGGTGTTTTACATACTAACACAAAGATTATATAGTGGCACAGTTCACTTTTATATAGCAAGTGGGTTCAGACTAGTTTATAAAGCCCATACACAACATATTTTATAGGACATGGTGTCCTTAGCATTCTGGGAAGCAGTTACAGGCTTGGATGTTATAATGGGTGTGCCTCTCTACACTACTTTGTCTAGTGGCCTCAGATCGCCAAAAAAACTAGGACAATACAGATATCTCTTCACATACATTTTAGTAGAAACTGTTAGATCTTGGAGGACACGGAGCAATTCCTCCCTACACTTCTTCAGCCAGGGTGACATGAGATCGCCCAAAAAACTCACAGTACAGGATATCCTTCTACACTCTCTTTCTCTAAATGGATCAGGTACACATGTTCCATTTACACTTTTTCATTTCACGTATTTTGCATTTGCTTATTTTACACACTTTCATATACATGCATATTTTACATAGAGTTTTTAAACTGACATACATACATATTTGACTACATGATCATTTTATCCTCACAGGTCTAGTCGTATGAGAAACAAGAAGTCAAATTGGAGGCAAAAAAAACAACAACATCAACAACAACATGCTATGACAACACACACTTTACTAACCATGCAGGTACACTACACATCACAGCAGCTACACACGCATTTCCCCCTAGGTCCACTCTCATCACTTTTTCTTTCTGCATTTTTCATCTTTAGCTTCCATGCTCCTCCATCTTTCTTTTTCATTCCACACTTTTTTCTAGTCCTTTGGCACATTTCTATTGCACTCTTCATGGACATCAAGTATGCATCTCTAATTACTTTATGTTACCAAGATTTCAGCTCGCCAACATAAAGTGGGGGAAAAATGTAGTCACAAAATCATGCACTTTATAAATTATTTAACCCGGTCTCATACTACTATTTAGAAGGTTCTTGAGTGAAGCAAGTATTAATTAATCCCCATCTTTTGGCCATCTTATTTTATTTTACTTCATCATTCCTATCATTTGTAGTCCACATGCCTAGTCGGTTTCGTCCATTTCCTATCAGTTTAGCCTTAACTGGGACACCTAGGCTAGTGTTGGGGTGCCCATGGGTGACCTGATCCATTTTAAATCTTCCCGCCACTTTTTGGGCTCTTTCTAACTATTTTACATCTTTATCTTTCTTATGGTCAGCCTTTTCGGGGTTAATTACAAAATTAGATCAAGAGAATCCTATAAATATGAAGTTATGAGACTATAATGAGGGGCCTAGCATCATCTACTACTATCACTCATCTAGATTTGTATCCATCTATTGCATTTGCATCCACATATCTCTGTCATCAAGTCACAAGCTAGGGATTCTGCATCACACTTCATAGGGGGGGATTATATTCTATTCCATGCACACATGCTATTACATTTTCTACATTTAGTTATTTGCTCGTTATTTCACAAAGTGTGACTGGTACAAGAGCACCTAGGGAACGACATACACACACTTAATAGAAATACATTTGGGTCTGAAGTGTAGTGCACTTCTCATAGTAGTAAGCCCACTGTTGTGGTAGCTGAGGTCAATCTGACCCATTCATTTGCATCTTCTTTTTTTAGGGTTTTGATACTTCCTTTTGGTTTTTTTGCATACTATTATTCCTCTTGGAATATTAGGAGCATTCAGCATAGTACATAGAAATTAATGTGACACACAATGAAGGTTCCAGATCATCTTCCAACCCTATGAGAACCAGTTTCAAAGCTTTTTCAAATACCAGGGTGTATGTTCTGCATACTAGAGCGTCTGTGGGTGCCCCAATCCTCTCCCAGACGCTCCATCCCAACCACATCACCCAAATCTCTCCTATGTGGGACCTTTGCACAGTTGTTATTTCTCTTTTTTTCTCCATTCACCTCTGCAACAATCGACGATAGTCACTAGTTATCATCTAAGTTTGTTCCTTACCTCCTTCTTGCATATTAGGATTTTATTTCTATTACTTTAATCATTAAGTTAATTTATTTGTTGTTTTAGTGCATTTATTTACTATGTTTTATGTCCTCCTAGATTAGATTAACTATTCCCATACTACTTCTTATAGTAAATTTTAGTTAATTATCTATTCATGCTCCAAGTTTTCTGAGAAACCTTATGCCCAGAAACACATTTTTACTCATATCTCACAAACCCTTACTCCATTTTACATGAAATTTGAAATGAAGGTTCCTTTCATGAATGCAATTATAATGAGTGTTTACATGACCTAATTTATTCCCTCCTCAAATTTTTATGGACATCATAAATTTTCAGCCATGGAAAATTTCTTTCTCATATATCTAGAGTTGCAGCAAGCCAAACGAGCTAAAAATTGGAGCATGAGATCCTTAAAAATTATCTTTCCAATGAGTAATTTCTTACACCGTGAAAATAGGTAAGATTGGAGCTATGGAGGATTGTTATTTTTCATAATTATTCCTTGCCAGATGAAGAAAATGCAGACCTCCAAGTTTCCTTTTCGCATTTGTGAAGATCAAGACAAGAAGAACCCCTGAAAATTGGAGCAAAGGATCCTGATGTTGGAGAAATTTTTCAATCCAATTCAAAACCCCATGGTAAATATATAGTTTTAGTAATTCCTCATTTAAGGAAATTACTAAGGGTAATAGGTACAAAGAAATAATTAATTTGAGACACTAATTTCATCCCCCAAGAGGAAAAGTGCTCAAAAGTGACAATTCGGTGAAATTACCAAAAATAGTCACCCAGGAAAGACTTGCTAAAAATAATAAGTATCCAGAAAAGGCTCGAAATGGTTTTGGTTGTTCATCCTCCATTCCTCACTAGTTTCAACCTTCATGGAAGTCAAACTCATTATTTCAAAAGGGTGGAAAGTGGTGTCATGTCTAAAAAAGAGAGAATCATTCTCAATTCCCAATTTTGGTCACGGTGGAGAATCCTGGTCTCAGTGTGATTCTCACTTCACTTGATGGGTTGAGAAAAGGATTGAAGCATGTTTAATCCATTTTCTCACCTTCATTCATCACATGGTTGAGGCATTCTTCACCACATCTCATTGGTTTCTCTATCTCCCCAGGTTTGTTATCACAATGTTGAACTATGCAGGCATTGGTTTCAGTTTACATCAAGGACCTATTAGTTTCTAGGCATTACAGTGATGCAAAGGTTTGAATTTTTTTTCAAGTGAGGTAACCAACCCTTCATGCTCTTCAATAATCAAAAGCTTGTCACCTCTCTTGTCAATGAAATTAAAGTATGCTACAAAGGTGCATCATTCTAGTGAGGTCTTGAAGGGGAAATGTTCCAAAGGAGAAATCTTCATCAGCAGAGCATAGAAGTGTTGCAGAGGGCATTCATAGGGAAAGTTTTCATTTTAACCTTCTTTAGAGAAGATCTTCATCTAAGGCAAAGGAATCTTCATCCATGCTTTATAGAATTTCTCCTTTCTTCTCCTCTCTCATTCTTTCTTCTGTTATCTCCCCCTTTCTAACTCTTCATTGTAAGTAATCATTGTAATTTGTATTATTCACTTAAGTGACTCTAATGGTGAAATATAAAATTCCATTTTGATTTATAAAAATGGATTATTATCTCACATACTAGGAAGAAAAAAATTCACAAGTTGAATAATAGCATGAATAGTCATGTGGGGTAGACGAAGAGATGAATTGTAAAGCTATAAAAGGAGATGGTATCCTCATTGTAAAGGATGGTGAATGTTTGTTTACTAGCTCTCATTGTCTTTCTAGAAAAAAATTCTTGCATTTCCTCTATTCCTTGTCTATTACTATTCTATCTCCATCTCAACTAGTACTCCATGAGAATTGTAAATTGTGTAACATTATGCAATAAAAATTTGTGTTTCTTGTTTATTGTTCCTATTTCTTTGTGAATGGTTTATTCTCATAAATGCGAGTAAAATGTTCTAATTTTAATGCAATGAACTCAGCTATCCTATATGTTGATTAAAATCCCCTTCTTATTTCTCTCACTAAGCAATTTTCCTCCTTTGTATCCCACACAAAGGAATTACAAGAGAATCAAAACATCCATTTAGCATATATTCAAGGGACAAGGGATTACGTTCTTATGCGTACACTTCATAAGAATGGAAATTTGTTCTTTCATGCACACATATATTTACATTTTCTACATTTAGCTATTTCTCGCTACTCATTGCATCTTTCACAAGAGCCACCTAGGGAATGATTCTACACACACGCGCGCACAGGCACAGGCACACACAACTACATGGATTCTGAAATGTATTGTAGCACCCTAATCGTAAGTTCACTCAAATAGGTGACCACCGGGGTCAGTCTGACTCCCCATTTTCATATTTTTCCTTTCAACATTTAATGTGTTTTGGGGTTTTACATGTGCTTGTTTCTCTTTGCAAGTTTAAGGAAATTAACAATGAGGTATAACGACATACTGGTGACTATAGGAAACATCCAATGAACATCTCATAACCCTAAAAAATTAATTTTCTAAGGTTCTAAGCAGTCATAGGTGCCTAGAGGAGGTCTGTAGCACCCCAAGTGCCCTTTACTCTGCATAAGTTCCCTAGTCTCGACATTCTCGATAGTTTTTGAATTTTTTAGGGCTCATTTGTGACACTCTTCCTTCATGTTCCAGCATTTTTCCATCTTGGCACACCTTTTATATTTATAGAAAATCAGCCAAGTATTTTATCCCCTCTCCTGCAACTAGGGTTTGATATTTTTCTAGCTTACTTGCTTGTGTCAAATCTATACTTTAATTGTCTATATCTATGTTGGTACATATTTTATATTTAGCATCTATTTATTTTAATATTTTCTTAATCACTCGCCACGCCTAACTCAGATTAGAAATCACTGTTAAAATTGGTTTGTAGCTCGATCTTCATCTCATCCTTGAACTCGGTCATTAACTCAACCCCAGCTCAGTCCTCAACTTGATGAGGTGATTGAGAAAATTATTTTGTTAAATAACTCTAGCATTCGGCTCTACTTCTGAAACAAAAGTGGACCCCACTATTGAACCCCCTTTTTTAATCGTCAAAGATCAGATGTTTGAAAAATCTCTTTTTTCTCCACTAAATGATACTTCTCAACTCCATGTTGAATTGCTTGTTATTCTGCAGTGTTCCATGGCACTATGTAACTTGTTTCCTCACTTCACCCTACAGAATCTTTTTCTTGCGTAGACGTTATTTGGAGCATACGATGTCCATTTTGACCCGTTCAAAATACACTAAAAAGATGAATTTGATCTCTTCCATAAAGAACAAGTTCAAGGAAATTTTGGGAACATACGAAGTACGAAAAAATCTCTAGATCACACCTCCCCACTAAGGAGGATTTTGTTCCACCAAAAGCTTCATGGAAATCCCTGCAGTGGACTTTGTAGCCTCTAAAACTGCTACTCCAACATAAACACGCTATGTTAAGGAATTTCAACTTTGATAAGTAATATGGATCCAAATCCATACACCATTAAAAAAGGAGTAGCTCTAGTTAGAGTACATAAGGATGTACGGTAGGCCCAGATGGTGGGATATAATTATGTATGCTAGTTGTGACCATGTTTATCAACTGTCTTCTTGTTAGTGAAATAATATTTCATGAGGACAAACTATGAGATTTCACCAACGCTCTGGGAATATGTCCCTTTGATTAAATGGGGCAGATTCATTTATTGAAAACAAGGAAATGAAAACAATCTACACTAATTTTTGGGGTGGCTCGAAGATTTGGGATCACACAAGAATACTTCCCTAAGCCTATGATAATTGCTTGAAACCCCAAGCTTCCCACTATTGTGGCTTATCCACCGATGACAGACATGTGGAATAAATTGGTAATTTCCTTTCATCAATTATCCTTTTGTTGGTTTCCCTCACTAATATACAACATTTAGAGGCCAATATACGACATTTAGAGGCCATCATTACTTTTCCTATTTTCCTAAAAATTCACATCTTCTATGTCTCACCGATGATGGACATGTGGCACAAATCAATAATCTCAATCTACGAAAAATATTGGAGTCACTCCTTACATATCACATTGTCTAAATTATTGGTGACTAACAAGTGTATTAAATTGGTCATTTCAAATTTATGCATGACACATTAAAGAAAAATAATTTGGCAGTCATGACCTTTCAATGAATTTGAAATCAAGTCGTCTATTGCACATTTCATATTTTTTTTGTCTTTAATATGCTTAACAACTCATCATTACTTTGATTCCATGACCTTCACAACATAAGAAACTAAACATATACCTGTGAAAGCATGTCTTTATCAATAAATTATGATAGTTGGGTACAAGCATGATATAACCATATAACTTCTAAATTATGTAATCTTCAAAGTGCACTCGCAGTAAGTTCTTAATGGATAACTTCATTTCTTACCTAAGATTTCATTTGATTTAACATCCATCTTCCATAAGTATTATAAAGGTTTCAAGTGGGTCCCCTTCTCATATATGATTTTTTATGGTTATATAAAAAGGTGAATTTTGTGGGGAAATATCTTCAAGGAGTGTTTAGAACCCAGAATATTTGGTTGTTCGTCTTTTGAGGAAAATGGTATATCAAGAAATGAATTGTTGGTGAATAAAAATCTTTTAAAACTACTTTCTTTCTCACCCTTATATTTATTCATTTAATCATACTTTAAGCAGATCATTGTGTGCAACAAGTGATTCAATTTATTCTTCTTTAAACTTAAAATCCATCCAACCAAAACTTACCGAGTCATGTAATCATATTATATGAAGGTTTTTAAGCATTGCTTTACCACCAGCCAAGCATTTATAACAATGGCAGAGATAATATTGGCTCTGTTCTAAGACTTTCTCTGTTTCCAATCAAGCATTCATATCCCTTATGGATATTAGTCAAAGCACCCCATATATTTTTACTGTTCTTTTGATTTAATTCACTTTTCTCTTTTCTTTCTCTCTTTTTTATTTTCTACAACCTTACTATGTTAGCACAATATTCATGGGTTAGAAACTAGTTTTCACCTTCCATAACAATAATGTTGCATGACACGACAAGTTGAGGATAAATTTTCATTTGTTTTGTGAAGGTGTTTAAAATTTCAAATTTTAGGCATGTGTTGTGACCTCTTAGTATAACAACTTCATATTCCATTAGCAATAATATTAAAAGGTTTAAAATATAATCATGCACAAACCATTCCCTCCTTACCATCCCAAAGTCCAAGAGAAACAAAATAATTTCTGAATTTTACACAATATTCCCTCTTTTAAGATGATTAACTTCAATTATTTTTTACTTTATTAGACACGCATGGAAATTCAAGCCCTTGTTTGCTTTTCCATTTTGTAAAAATTGGGGAACCAATAAAAAGAAGACATGGTGAATTATTCTTTTATTTCACACAAATGAAACATGAATTAGTTGATGGGGAATCTTGAAGTATGGGTTTAATGAATGTTTACTATGTTTAACCGATGATCCTTCAAAGTCTATTTTAAGTAACATTTATTTTTCAAAAATAAATATGATTCTCAATTACCATCCATTAATAGCTCACACCATTTAAAATCAAACTCACTAGTTATTTGGTCATTGAGGCATGACAACTTGTATATATAGAGATCATTGGTTGAAGTTACAACTTGTGATTACATGCGAGTTTGAGTTCTTACTTATTTTTTTGGTTCCACAGTGTTCCCAAAATTTGTTTTCAAAGTTTGTTGTTTTTTTATCACCCACTATGGCCAAAATCCTAGAAAATTTGTAGCATAATGTTTTCCATGTTAGTGAGTCTAAATTACTGTTGGCCCATCTTATTTTAGATTTTCCTAATCCTATGGATTCAGTTGAGGATTTCTTTATAATTGAAAGTATCTAGTTTGGTTTTCTTGTTAGGCTAACTAGTATTTTCATATGTGTGAAGTGTATCAATTTTTCTCCAGAATTTTGTGTTCAAAGGATACTTTACTTCGATCATTAATTTGAAACCTATCTAGAACAACTATCATCCCAATATTTTAAGAGAATGGGTCTCAATTCCTGACACTGTTTCACTTATAAAATTGATCAATCACTTGGCGATGAAAGTGAAAATACTAGATTAAAAATTGATCAAGTATTAAAACCATAAGACTGTCACCATGGTCTTACCTAAGAAAACTTTTAAACCAGATGTGACAAGGAGAAAAGGAAAATGACCCTTCCTTTATGGTGGAATAATGATGAGGAATTGGTTGGCTACTAATGAAGGTTTTAGCTAGCAATCATCCTTCTCGTAGGAGTCTAATTGAGATGGGAATGTATGCATCCTATGTCAATCAAAAATTGTACATTTTTGGGCCATGGATGATTATCAAGAATTCCATGAGAGAAAGGATGAGTTGTTATATACCTTCATTCCTCCACTAGTGTTTTTTGGTCAAGATGAGGAATTTCATGTGAAAATGATATGGATGTAACTATCGAAATGGTTTGTGTCCCTCTTGTTTATATCTAATGGAAACCCCACTTGATTTATTTACTTTTTTTTGGATTTATGTGTTATCGTGTTCTCTTCTCTTCTGGGCATATTTTCTACTTTCTCAGTCAACTATGTAATCTTGTTTTTATTGTAATGAGATATATGCAAGTTCAAGAGTGGAGACCCCAATAAATACATCATATTGTTATGCACAAGAAAAATCTCATAACACATGAAATTATCCATATAAAATGTGAAACTACCCTACTCCTAAACTAGCTGGCATTAGTTTAAGAATGGTGGATGAACTTGGAAATTTGGAAAAAATATCTTTCATTACATGGTAACAACAAATTTTCACTTTTAATTCTTCTTAAAAAGGCATTAACATCTTTGTATTTTGTCCAAAAATCCATTAAAATAAATACTTTTCCCAAAATTAATGATTCCTTCCCAGAAATAAAAACAACATAAAGTTCAAAAGGTGATCATTGAAACTCATAGAACTCTCTTACTTCAATTGTGATGATCTGTGGGCTTATAGACTCTATTGAAGTGAACTTTTATTTACGCTCTTGTTCTAAAAACTTGGTCTGAATGTTGATTGCATAATGAAATTTATTTTTTTCCTGTAGTTATAGTGTGTACATCCATTCTCTTTCAATTGCTAGAATTTGTGTCATTAAATTTGTTGTCTTTCTTCATGTTCCATCTCAATTGTCATCGTCATCCCTTGGATGAATTTTTCATCAATGTTAATCATGCCACAAGGGTGTTTTAAATCTACCTAGGAAAACTCCATCTTATTATCCTCCAGAGATCCCTCTATATTTGTAAAAACAATCTAGATCCAAATAATTCATTTTATAAGCATAATTTTCTTGTGTAAAATGAGCATGCCTTATTAATGAACAATTTTCCAAAACCAATTCAATATCTAGTTCTATACATTGTGTTGTTTCCTCCTTGAATTTGAAATTTTTCAAACTAACTATTTCTTCCACCAGTTACTTCCCATGTAGGTTTGGATAAGATTCGGTCATCATTTACATTTTTGACTAATAACATGGACCTCTCAAATTCTATAAGTGTAGGGGAATGTTGAATTCTTTATTATTCATATGAAGGAACTGTAATTTTGACTTCTTGTTTATACTTCTTTATCTTTTCTTGTTGATTGTGTGATGCCTTGTTAATAGGAGAAAGTTTTCTAAAATTCAATGGATGATTTGTGAATTCTACTAGCCTTTCTTCCTCATCTACATCTTTGAGGCTAGAAAACAATTCTTCCTTCACATATTTTGGGTATGATTACTCATCCCCTTAAGCATCTAATAGTTCCTTCCTTAAGGATTTATCTCTAGGGACTACAGGGATTTCAAAGTTTTTAGCATACTCCTTCAAATGTTGCAAACTTTTTTCTTTATTATCCAACTCTCTAAACCACCTTCTCATAGGTTCTACAACCTTTTCATATTGTAAGAGATGATGAACATAAGAATTTTTTGTCATAGGATCATACCTAAGTGTGTGCATGGGGGGAAAATAGGTTTGATATTGGTGCTCATGTGTATAAGAATTTCTAGTAAAATTACATGGATATAGATTTGATGAATGAAGAAAGGGTTGCATGCCTAATTGTTGTTACATGGGTCTAAATGGTTAAGTGGGAAGCTAGGATGCAATTGCTTGATCAAGGACCTGAGAAAACTCTATTTTTGATATTGGTGGTTGAGCGAGAGGACCATATGGTTTTGGTGAAAGATTACCCCATAGATAGGGTCGTATTGGACTAGATTCTTTAACCTCTATCTCTTTGACCAACTATTACATATTCTTTAAATTTCTTTCCATGATTTGAAATTTTTGTTAAGGATTGTACCAACTTAGTGAAGGATCTTCCCATAAACATGGTTTTCTGAAACCAAGTTTTCTAGCTCTTATGCATTTGATCATCTCCTAAGCTTTCTTCAGTTTGTTCTCTATGTATTTCATCTTAGAGTATGGATCAAAACAAAAATTGGATCTGTTAGTGCTCATTTTAAGCTCACCCCTTAATTTTAAATGTGCCTCCAAAAATTTTCAGGACATGTTTACAAAAATGATTTTCATGTAAAATTTATTAAACAGTCATATCAATCCCTGCAAAAGTCTTCTTATGTGTCATCCTTTGTTAATCCTTGTGCAAATTACATTCTACTTCCCGACACTCAAAGGCAAGTGGCATATTTAGGTTTTCTTCACTATATTGGACCTAATCTGAATGTTTACAGAGGTAATGTAAATATGTGAGGTTCAAAATAATTCTTGAATTCTCCAAGGAATACTCACGTAAGAATAATGCAAAATTCAAACACATCCCTATTTCCTAAAAGGAAACATGTGTAATGGTAGTATTAGAGCAGGGAGATGGGCCTTTTTTTCCTTTGTACTTTACACTTGGTAGAGTGCAAAGTGAAGTTGTAAGTGTTAGGTTGTGGAGCTTGTTTTCATGTGTGAAAGTGTTGAAGACTGTACACTAAGAGAACTGTACACTTTCCATAGTTTTCTCATCAGGGTTTGAGGGCGGAATCCCTTGGTAGCAGGGGTTCGAAGGTGCGGCCCCCGAAAAAAAAATTGGCTCAAAACAAAACATGCCCGATATACCGTGAAATGTGCTTTTTTCTCATATGGGCAGGATTTTTGACCCATAGGTTTATGGGATGGTTTTGGCCCATGGTTTTGATACCCATGGTTTTGTAAAATTTCTTAAGCAATTGTCTACTTATGTGGTTTTGTGCATATGGTAGGTAGTATATAACATTGCAGATGTGTTTTGAATTCGAGTGTGAATTCTATAGTGTTTTTTGAGCATAGCTCCAAATAGATGTGGGTATTGTATTGAGAGAGTAGTGGCTTGTAATAAAATATGAGCAATTGATTCTTGGTGGATGTAGCCCAAATTAGTTAAACCACGTTAAATATTGTCTCTTTGTGTTCTTTTATTATTCTGCACTTTTATTTCAAATCTATAATATTTTTTGCATATTAGTTTCTACTATTGTGATTCTGTGAGGGATTATTATGTATATTTTATCTCTTATTCCCTAACAATTGGTATCTAAGCCTCATTTGGTTTGTTGAAGTGTTGAATCGCAGGGAAATTTTTAGCTTGAATAGGAGCTATGGAAAATGATGGAAGATCAAGGGTTGATAAATTCAATGGGCATAATTTCAGTCTTTGGAAGATGCAGATGGAAGATTACCTTTATCAGAAGGGTATTTATATTCCGTTGTCTAAGAAGGTGAACAAACCCTCGAGCATGACGGATGCAGAATGGGATTTTTCTAGATAGGAAGGAACTTGGGACAATCCAGTTGTGTCTTTTATCTTTGGTATTATTTAATGTTTCAAAGGAAAAGACTACAAAAGAACGATGGATGCATTAGGGAAGTTGTATGAAAAACCCTCTACCTATAATAAGATATTTTTAATGAAAAATTTGTTTAATATGAAGATGTCTGAGAATGGTTTACTAGCAGATCATTTAAATGATTTTAATACGGTTGTAAATATGCTAGCTTCGGTTACAATAGAATTTGATGAAGAAGTTAGGGCTTTATTAATTTTGTGCTCTTTACCTGAGAGTTCGAATAGCCTGGTAATGGTGGTAAGTAACTTGGTTCTAGCTAACTCAAAGTTGAAGTTTGAGGATGCTGTAGGGGTGATTCTAAGCGAGGAAATGCAAAGAAAAATCTTTGGGGAATCTTCTACTTCAGGGAATTCTTTTACATTGGAAACTAGTGGGAGACAGAAGAATAGAGGAAGCCGTGGAAAATTAAAGGATCAGGCAAGGTCAAAATCTAAAAGCAAGATAGTATGTTGGCACTGTGGAAAGTCTAGGCATGCAAATAAGGAGTGTTAGGAGCTTCGAGACAAGAAGAAATAATAGGAAGAAAATAAGGAGGCAAATGTGGCAATGGGTAATGTATGTCATCATTCTTTGATTCTTTCTTTGTACAATATTGTTGAATCTCAGGTTTTAGATTCAGGGGCTTCTTTCCATGTTACTCCAAATAGGAAATATTTTGTTGATTATCTTCAAAGAGATCTTGGGCATGTTTTTCTTGGTGATGATGAGCCTTGCAATATAGTTGGAAAAGGATTTGTTTGGGTTAAGATGTAGAATGGAAATACATGGCTATTGAAGGATGTCAAACATGTGTCTACTTTAAAACAAAATCTGATATCGGCGGGCTAGTTGGGAAGTGATGGTTGTACTGTGATATTTACAACAGACTCTTGGAAGGTTACCAAGGGTGCTTTTGTGGTGGTAAGAGGTAAAAATGTTGGAATATTGTATTTAACCACTTATAGATCTAATGTTTGTAATATTGTGGCTTCAGAAGTAGATACAACATTATGGAACTATAGGCTCGGTCATATGAGCCATAAGGGCATGGAGATCATAAAGAAGGATTTTCTCAAATATACATAAATATTTTTGGAGTTATGTGTGGACTACATATATGGGAAATAGAAGCGAATAAGGTTTCTCAAGGTTAGACCTACAAAGAAAGAGAGTAAGTTATAGATGGTGCATTTTGATGTGTGGGTAGTCGGCTCAGGTATCATCTCTCGGGGGTTCAAGTTATTATGTTACTTTTATTGATGATGCAATAAGAAAAGTTTGGGTTTATTATATTATAAAAAAATCTGATGTATTTGACACTTTTGTTAAATGGAAAGCCTTGGTAGAGAATGAAACATGTCTTAAACTAAAATGTCTTAGTTTAGATAATTGAGGGGTGTATTACAACAATGAATTTGATTATTATTGTTCTAAGAATGGAATCCGTAGGAAAAAGACGGTTCTAGGAACTCCATAGTAGAATGGAGTGTCAGAAAGGATGAACCGAACAATAATGGAACGTGCTAGGAACATGAGGTTACATCCAGGACTACCTCTTTCTTTTTGGGCAGAAGCAATGAGCACAGTTGTGTACATGATAAATAGAGGACCCTCCAGTACCTTAGATGGAAGCATACCTGAGGAGGCTTGGTATGGTAAGAAATTTGATTATTCATTTCTTAGATTCTTTAGATGTGAGGTGTTTTTCCATATAGATAATGATGATATGACCAAGCTAGAGGTTGTATCAGAAAAATGTACTTTCATTAGTTATGTGGTGATGACTTTGGATATAAATGCTGGAGTATTAAGGACAAGAAAATCATTCAATCTAGGGATGTGGTCTTTAATGAGAAATTCATGTATAAGCAAAATTTTCAGGAAAACAAGGAAGAATCCAAGAAATAATATGTAGTGGTAGAGGATCTTTTGGATGGGAAAGTGACACATGAATTAGTTCAAGAACCTCCTCAATAGGAACCCCAAACTCCTATATTGAGGAGCTCTTCTAGAGTAAGAAGAGAACCTGAACTTTTTTCTCCTTGTCTTTATTATTTATTACCCACTGATAGTGGAGAGCTAGAGAGCTTTGATAAAGCAATGTAGGTAGATTCTAGGAAGAAGTGGGAGCAAGCCATGAATGAGGAGCATCAAGCTCTCATGGAGAACTAGACATGAGATTTGGTGAAGCTACCCGAAGGTAAAAGAGCATTACAGAACAAGTGGGTGTTCAGAGTTAAAGAGGAAGAAGGAGGAAAGAAAAGATACAAGGCCTGGTTGGTGGTCAAGGGGTTTGCACAAAAAAAAGGTATAGATTTTGATGAGATTTTTTATCCTGTAGTAAAAATGACTCATATTAGAATTGTTCTTGGAATAGTTGCAGTAGAAGACTTGCACTTAGAGCACCTTGATGTAAAGATTGCATTTCTCCATGGTGATTTGTAGGAGGATCTATATATACAGAAACCAGAGAGCTATGAGTTCAAAGGTAAAGAGGAGATGGTGTGCAAACTGAAGAAAAGCTTGTATGGCTTGAAACAAGCTCCACGTCAATGGTATAAGAAATTTGATGTCTTCATGATGGAGTGAGGTTATATTAGATGTCATTATGATGATTGTGTGTATACAAAGAAATTTGAGGATGGTAGTTATATTATTATGTGTCTGTATGTGGATGACATGTTGGCTGCAGGTAAAAACATGTAGGAAATAAAAGTACTCAAGAAGCAGCTAAGTGAATCATTTGCTATGAAGGATTTAGGGGCAGCCAAAAAAATCCTTGGTATGAGGATATCTCAGGATAGGAAGGAATGAAAGCTGACTTTATCTCAAGAAGATTACATTAAGAAGGTTTTGGAGAGGTTTAATATGCAAGATGCTAAACCGGTTGGGACTCCTTTGGTAGGCCATTTCAAGTTATCAAAGGAGCAGTGTCCCAAGACAGATCAGGAGAGAAACTATATGCCCAAGGTACCTTACTCACCATCGGTTCGTAGTTTGATGTATGTTATGGTTTTTACGAGGCCTGATATTGCCCATGCAATGGGAGCAGTGATTAGATTTATAAGTGATCCGGGTAGAGATCACTGACAAGTAGTAAAGTGGATCCTTTGGTATTTGAGAGGGACCATGGGGATAGTTTTTTGCTACAGTGGATCAGACACGAATTTGTGTGGTTATGTAGATTCAGATATGACTGGAGATGTAGATAGCAGGAGGAGCATGACATGTTATGTTTGCACTGTAGGTGGGACAATAGTGATCTGTATTTCACGACTATAAACGATGGTGGCTTTGTTAACCACAGATGTTGAGTATGTTGTTGCCATAGAGGCAAGCAAAGAAATGATTTGGTTACAGCAATTTCTTGAGTAGTTTGGGCATAAACAGGAGGAAGGAAAGATATATAGTGATAGTCAGAGTGTTATACACCTAGCTAAGAACTCTTCTTTCCACTCTAGGACAAAGCATATATAGTTAAGGTACCATTTCATCAGGACAACTTTGGAGGAAGAGAAGTTGAAGATGGAGAAGATTCATACCAATCAGAATCCTATAGACATGATGACCAAGTTGGTCACAAGCGAAAAACTGAAGCTATGTTTAGCTTTGGTTGGTCTTCACGGAAATTAGTTAAGGGTTGAGAAGCTCGATCAGAGGAAAACTAGTCTCCAAGTGGGAGTTTGTTAGGTTGTGGAGCATGTTTTCATGTGTGAAAGTGTTAAAGACTATACATTAAGAGTATTGTACACTTTCCACAGTTGTATCGACAGGGTTCATGGCTGGGCCGAGCACCGAGTAGGGGCCCAGGGACGGCAACCCTCTATAGCAGGAGTTCACAGGTGGAGCCTCAAAAAAAAAAATTGGCCTAAACAAAACGTGCCTGATATACCGAGAAATGTGTTTTTTTTCATATGGGATGGATTTTTGACCCATATGTTTATGGGATGGTTTTCGTCCATGGTTTTGATACCCACGGTTTTGTAAAACTACTTAAGCAGTTTTCTACTTATGTGGTTTTGTACATATGGTAGGTAGTATATAACATTGCATATGTGTTTTGAATTCGGGTGTGAATTTTATAGAGTTTGTTAAGTATAGCTTCAAACAGATCTGGGTATTGTATTGAGAGAGTGGTGGCTTATAATAAAATTTGAACAAGTGATTCTTTGTGGACGTAGCTCAAATTGGGTGAACCACGTTAAATATTATCTCTTTGTGTTGTGTTATTATTATTCTACACTTTTATTTGAGATCTATTTCTGCATATTAGTTTCTACTATTGAGATTCTGTGAGGGATTATTCCGCATATTTTATCCCTTATTTCCTAACAGCAAGTCTGAAACCCAAAGGAAGATGTGTGTCATCTCAGTGGTCAAATTTAACAACAACTAACTAGGTCGGGCTTCCAGTTTTGCATCCCTTTGACAAATAAGTAAAAGGAAAGCAATATGTGAAGAGGAAGGTCGGGAAGCCAGGAAAAAGGGGAACAAAGTCTCATGATCTTTTGGGATGTGTAGTTGGTAAAAACAAACCCGAGGCCCGAATGACTTAGGAACATGAACTAGGCATATGGCATACACGGGAATGGAGAAGGAAGTGCATTTTGCATGATACAATAATGGTGTGCATATCATTTTACAAAAATATTTAGAATCACATTAACAGGAAAAGAGGCAGTTCATTAATGCACTATCCATATGGGAGTAAATTCCATTAATATAAAGGAATTGTGTAGGAGATATATACGAGTGATAGGAAATGAAAATATTGCAACGGTTGAAAATAAATAAAAAGTGGAAAATTATGAAAACTCCCCACAAACACAATCTTGAGCATTAATGCATGAATCTATGAGTCATTAATAAGGAAACTTATTATAAAGTACTCTACTAATGAATCCAATATCTGAAGTTTTGAAAATATTTTTAAGTATCAAAGGATAGCCGAAGCAAGAATTGAACCCAAGGATTAGAATTTAGCTACAGTGACTTCTCAGTCAAGTTCCAAGCAGTAATTGGAGTTTTGGTTAAAAGGTAAGTACATCAGTTCCTATATTTTCTATAATCTTTGAGATTTGGTTCAAGAGGTCTAGGTTTTTTGTGAAAAGAGGTGTAATAGAATTAAAATAGACTCATAAAGATCCATTTGTTACCCTCGAAAACAAGTTCCAACCTTAGCTCTCCTCTAGACAGAATTGTAAATTCTAATATTACATCTTGCGAATTAGAAGATTTTAAGCAGAGGCTAAACTCCCCTGAAATAAGTGATGCCATGACCCAAATAGATAATAGTTGTATTGAGCTCTCTTCTTCTATCCCTCCCACTATGTCATTTCCCTAGCTCGAATCGGTATGTGCTCAACATTATAATCCTACAACTATATAATTTTGAGATGGAAGGGGAGATTTGGCTTTATCTTTCTAGGAGTAGGCGTTTGACAGAATGTTGGGTTTTCCTCCCACAAATGAGGAGAGGGATATTACCAAGGACTCATCACAGGATTACTGGAACTCCCATTCAAAGAAATGAATGAAAACTATGAATGACCATTGGTTTAATAATCCTCAAACTTCTACCCCCAGAATGACAAAGAAGTTGAATATGGCTGAATTTTTTGAGAAATTCGGAGATGTGATTACACTGCTGAACCAAGTAATGGGTATGGAATCTACTACTTTCTTTCAAGAATGGATGTTCCAATTCATTTAGGTAATACTCATAAACAAAAATCCTCTCCCCTAGGTTAAGATCATAAGTAACCGTATTCATGAACAAATGATGGGAGTTTCCCAGATTGTGAGAGGAGAAAAGCATAGAATGGGTGAATTCTTCATGACTTCTTACATTGTTTATAACATTAATTTTCATATAAATTTTCTAGAATTTCTAATGGATGGGGAACTTAACAGTTCCAAGGTGTATGATGTCTTCTATCAGCTAAAATTGGCAAGTTATGATATGCACTACATAAATATTTCCAATCATTTATTTGCACCTATAATCTATTTATACCACCTTGAATGGGAGCTTAAAATATTCTCCCTGGATGCTAAGAGATTCATTACTCAATACGGGTGTTATTTCATCCATTTCAGGATTTATTCATATATCAGGGTTAGTGGTTTTGATGTGAAACCCTATGTGCTACCTAGGTGTGTAAATGACAAATGGGCATTAATGGAATTTGTCAGATAGTTGCTATCAATACATCAGATCATTTCCCAAAATCATATTACACCCCCAATCAAATTTCCCATATTCATAGGGAATTGCACTTGTCTGAACATCCAGAAAGCAAAAATGTTGGAAGGAGAGATGAACAGATGGATGATTGATAAATTTGAGGAGAAAACATTATAATATAAATCATATCTTACATAGTGTTGTGGCCACTCAGATAGAGCACAAACCTCATTATGAGGACTTCTGTATGAAATGTGATGATGAGAGGGAAGTCCTAAGAAGAGAACATTAAAGAATGACCTTGTTCTAGATGATTGATTTTTGGGTCATGCAAACTCTTGAAGGGTTAGAGGAAGATGGTAATGTGATTAGTAAAGAATACATCTAGGAAAATATTGTTTCTCAACCTTTGCCGCCAATCAGGTGCAACATTAGTGAGAATCAATATAACCAAGAAAAGTCTACAAATCCCATTTGACTCTCCATAAGGTGGTTATTTTCAAAAGGAGAGGACATAAGTTACTAATATACCCCATTATTAAGAGAATATAGAAATAACAAGATCATTGACGATGTTCTCCCCCCATTTGAAAGGGTTTATGCCACTAGGGAGGTTTCATGGAGACATAATATTAAGAATTTGTACTCATTACCAGTAACAGGTGATGTACGTACCTAGGATAGTAGAATCAAAACTCCCCCTTGTCAAATAGCGAGAAGAACCAGAGAAATGCTTCAGGAAGGTATGGTCGAGGGCCTTATTTTTATGTTACTCCCTTACAAATTTTTTCAACATCTGCTTCAAGGTCCAAAGAAAAATAGAAAGTGATGGAATCCACTCTTAAGAAGCCTAAGGAGGAAAAATTGTTTGAGATTCCTCATGGAATTCAAACACCAAAGACTGGCCTGCAATGATCAAAGGAGGAGAAACAATTCTATCTTTAAAAGTGGAAGCGAACTAAAACATTTGAATGGGTTGATTTGGAGGAGGAATAGGCCCCTAGACATGAAATGAATCTTGATGCCCCTTGTTGTCTCATCTGCCATTACCTAGTCTCCTGTAACTCTACTCATTAAGCAGTTTATACCTTCGATGAAAACCCTTGTCATTCTAACAACTCAAGTTGCTTCACCTATCAAGGAATGGTCCCTCATGAATGCTCCTATACTTGATGCTTCAACTATTCCACAACCACATGTTGAGGCCACCCTAGAGCTAGTTCTAAGTAATGTGGCAGTAGAAGAGGAGCAGAGCATTAGACATGAATCACAACTTCATGTTGAGGAAATTCCAATATAGAAAGCATAGGAAGAAACTTAAGATGTCATAGTTGTAGTAGTACCTCAGAACACTGAAGTAAATGCAGGAATTATTAAAGCTCACATTCCCAAAATTGAATCTATTTCCCAGCGACTTAGTGAAATGATCTCTACTCCTAGTAAGAAAACGATTGAAGACTCACCACAGGCATAAAATAAATTTGGTAACCATAAACCCTAGGTAGTTGAAGAAATAGGGGATGAATCTGAACCTATGGAAGGAATTTAAGGTCAGGGTGGACTTATAGGAAAAGGTACTCAAGAACAACCAATATGTGCAGCTTCAGAAGGTATACATATGCCTTCTTCCTCTTCCAAAGATCTTGTAATCATCCCTGTGACTCCAATTCTACAATCACTTGATGAACATGAGTCCCCCTTAAGATAATGGATAGGTAGTACTCTCCCAAAGAATTAGGTTTAAATGCACATGAATGACAAGAATGGATAGGCAGTAGTCTGCTAAATAATAAGGTGGAAATACAGCTGAATGATGATGATTTACATAGCCTAGCTCTCCTCAAGCAAGCAAGACCACCTAAAAAGGAAAATTTTATCTCGAGGGAAGTCATGAGCAAGTAAGGAGAAATATTCATAGATGTTGCAACTCCCAAAGCTGATGTGCCTAAGGGAGAAGCATCCCCATCCGATTTTCAGGTCTCTAGGATCTCATTAGGTGAGCCTTCTACTAAAGAAATGAAATATGATTTTTTTGTAGCAGTAGAAGGGGTATTCCAAAAGATTTATGAGTTCAAAGAAAACTAGGGAGTTAAAGGCCAAGAATGGGGCACTATCCAACTTGGTCAAAAAATTGACCAGAATAACAAGGAAGGGTGGGTCAAAGTCCTAGAGATCACCAATGATGCCATCAGGAGAATAAGTGACTGAGGGGAGGCTACTATCCAATGGGAGAATGATTTAGTTATCAGAGGTGAATCAATAATCTCAGAATTTGTAACAAAGTATTCTCTTCTTTTTGAAAAGGTAGAAGAAACCAAGGCATTCATGGATAAATGTGATGTTGAGCAACTAATGTGGAGTAGTATGCTACCAAAAATGGAAGCTATGAAAAACTTAGGTGATGACATGGTTGTTAGAGAAGGTATTATGTCTCCTAATTCTGTGGAGAATCAACATGAATATTACAATATGAAAAAAGTGAGAGTGGAGATTTTGGTAAAATATTTTGAAATTCTTGATGAAGTAAGAGATAAAACAATGGATTATATCGATGGCCTTTATGCTCTGATAGAAAAATCAATTGAGACAGATAGTGGAGAAACAATTATAATGGAGAGCACAAAAAATTTTATCAGAATTTTCAAAGAGTATGTTAAGGGTAAACCAGGAGAGTCGAGAGTTTTCAATGTATCTCTCATGCACGACTAGGCATACATTGAGTTAACAATTGATAAATTGATAAAGGGGATGAAGAAAGAAAAATCTATCTTTCCAGAGATTGATGAAACAAGTATGAAACACGAAGTAATTTTCAACTACCGCTCAGGGCTTGATGAAGAAGTTGTTACTCAAATGTTTGAAAATTTTGATGCCTATAAGAACAAGGTAGGGGAAAAATCAAGTCAATCCACTGGAAAGGGCCATGAAAATTAAAAATAAGAACGACAGAGTTTGTTATAAGTAAAATAATATCTTTTATATCCCTTCCAAGTGTCATCACATGGTTTTCTTTTTATTCAGCCCAATCAGGAGCAAAAGGGAATCTTTTCAATTAGTGGATATTTCCTTTGCAGATTTTGAATTACACAAAGTAGGGATTCAAGGGACCCTTTGATGTGTTTTTGGGGGCAAATTTAGTCAAATAGTTATAAGTATGAGGGGTTTTTCCTCATACTATAGGGGGTTTTTTATTAATCTTTTGTAAAGACAAGAATTGATATTATTTTCTGTGATATTGTCTAACTATCTGGAAGAAATAAATTTTGAGTTTTTGCTCTCTCAAATTCAAATGTTAAGATGATTACATTGTATAGTTGTTAACAGGTATTGAGGTCATTTGTTGTGATGTTTCTCTTGTCAATAATTTGGTATATTTAAATGAATTTTTTTTATTTATTGGTAAAAGGTTTTGGAGGGACCTTACCCAAGAGTACAACCAATGGCTCAACATCCAAGATAGACGATCCATAGCAAAGTGGATAACAAAAATAAGGGGGCCACACCCCAGCTAAAAGTAGAAACTAACAAAGTACTAGGGTAGGCACCATCTTCTAACAAGAATCCCTACAACGAGAAAAATTGTAAAACTGCAACACTACAACAACATCATAACAACATTACAATAGTTACACAAAACATAGAGAAATACAAACACTAATTGATGGATTTGTTGTAGACCTTGATAGCAATTGTAAGTGCCATTTACAGATTCAAAGCAGCAGTGATGTTTGGATCCAAATTTGAGGCTTTGATCTTTTTAGTGAGCTTCCCATTCTTCCATGCAGAGGTCAATATTCCACTGACATCGCATATCTATCAGATGTGCACTTACAGGAGGTCGACAACCACTATGTGGATGGCCATGAAGTTATTATGTTTATCTTCCAGATTTTTGAATTTAGTGGCAAGGGTGTTAAATTCCTCTCTATAGCTTGAGATGGAGTTAGCAGTTGAGTTTTTAATGACGGATTTGAGAAGAAAATCCACATTATCTTCTAGTGTTTTCAGAGTCTCAGCTTGAAATTTCATTTTTTCCATGAAGGTGTCCTGATCACTAACATCAGTAACAACAAGGGAGATACCAACCTCCATGACTTCTTTTGGGGAGTGGCTCAATAATAGGGTCTCGATACATGGGGTTCTTAGAATGGATACGGGGTTGTTGTGGGGGCGATGGGGCAAGTGGAGGATGAGGATCATTGGCCAAGACATCAATAATGTACTGGTGGATGAGATATATGACCCCCTGATGTAAAGGCATGGTCTTTTTATGACCCTGAACCTCCTCAACTAAATTTTCCAAAGATTTTCAGATATAGTAAGACAAACTCACCTTGGCCTCGCACTTGAAATGATTTAGTAGCACTGGGTGATGAAGCGGGATTATAGATATCCATCCCTCAAGAGTGATATAACAAACCATCTTGTGAGCTACATCATCAAAGGGTTTCGGAATTGTGTCACAAACAATGTCTTCCTTCTTAATTTATAGGTGTTCCCCATCATCTAGGAAGATTTTTTCCTTAGCTTCTTTATCAAATTTGTTCCTGAAGAACTTATTACCATCCATACTTAGCTCGGTTATAAAAGAGATGAACTACTCAGAGATATTGAAATATCTTCCTCTATATTGGATGTTCCTCCCTTTCAAATTTTCCACAAATTGGAGAGATGTGTGTTGGTCATGCCCCTTGATCCTCTGAATAAAATCTGGAAAACCCCCAATCTTAAGGGTTTCCCATAGTTCTACATTTTCCTTCCATTAAGGATTGAAAATAGGCTTAACTCAACATGGAGATCCCCCCATAGTGAATACAAATGATGGCTGTGAAGCATAGCACTGATAACAGCTACAAACAGTCTTACCGACAACACACTAGCTGTCTATAATCTTGGTGGTTGTAGAGATAAACCCCAACTCCTTCCCCCGATCCTATTTGAAAATAAAAAACACTAAATGTTTGAGGTGAAGGGGTAATAAGGACTTTTAATATCAATCTTCTTCATAAATCCATGCCAAGGATTCCACACGTGAGAGAGCCACCAGCTAGGGATTTTCATTTGCTTCTTTAATGATGATTTTGTGAGCTTCATGAGGGGTGTCATGTAAATCATACCATTTAGTGTACTTATTATTGCATACCCCTACATTAGCCAAGATGTCCACCGATTTATTCCCCTCCCTATATACATGTTGAAATATGGTGTTATACCATTGCATATAGAAAGGGTTTATTTGATAAAATCACTTATGCTTCTACTAGGAGTTTGGATCTTCGAAAGATTATTGATAATGTTCATTGAGTCACCTTCCACAATGATGTTAGCCACTTTGAGGTTCCTAGCAATTTTGATTCCCCAGAGAGCTGCAAGGGCTTCCGAGTAGTGGTTGGTTTTCTTGCCCATGGAACCTACATAAGCAGCAATGAGGTGACCCAAGTGATTTCTAATAAGACCACCACCTACTGAACCAGAATTTCCTTTGGAAGCACCATCAAATTTCAGCTTATGCCAGCCTTCTAGAGGGGGAATCCACTACACAAGAGACTTGTCAATGTTGGAGGGAGGAGATGCTAATTGTTGAGTATTGGCATTCCAAACCTTCAGATATTTTTCCTCATCTTGGGAATACACAACTTTTTTGGGTGGCTTAAATTTTTGGATGTTTTTTTTAGTAGCCACAACAATTTCATTCAGGATATTTTTTACGGTTTTGTTCATTCCCTAAATATTATAGAGTTGTAAGCCTTCCAAATCCTTCAGATGGTGTGGGGGAAAATGATCCTCCAAAATCTGCGAAGAAGAGCATGCTTGAAGGGAGGTTTCCATTGGATCCATGCTTAAATAATGTCCTCCGGGAAAGAATTTAAATGAAATTGATCAATGCTTGAAAAAAGGCTTCCATTAGATCCATGCTTAAAGAGAGGCTTCTTTTTGGATGCATGCTTGAATTTATCTGGCTATGAGTTTGGCTTATATGTTTTGTATTTTATGTACTAAACATTTAGTTGATAAATTGCCTTTTTTGTTGCAATTTTGTATTCCATGCTTCTTTGAATTACAATGGGTTTGTCCTTAATGATTAAGCTTTGGTTATTTTTTCAATATTGTGGTGTGAGCTTTTACTTTATAATATTGAATGCAATTATAAAATCCTTTCTGAAATCATTTTGTTGATGGATTTTTGTAAGATTTTGAGTGTATCTTATGCTTATGAGATTAGAATCAAGAAACACTTCATTAAAATATTTACATGAGCTTTTGTGTTAAGTATTTTAAGGATTGTGTGAAAGTTTTGTCATAATTGAGTATCAATGAATGCAAATATTTTTTTAAATGGAAACTGTGATTAATTGATGAATTGTTCTCTATTGTCTGGGACATCATATATGTTTGAGAAAATACTATGATTAGTATCATTAAGTGATCTATCATCTTACAAATCCCCCATCCTTAGAAATAAAACATAATTTGAGCCTCATTATACACTACAAACCTTTTATAAGTCATCATGTTGTGTTATTTACAAATATTAGTGAATGTAACCTATGACCTCAATTCCCTTTATCAAAAAATGCAACAACAATGCAGCTCATTTGTCTATATTAACATGTGTCTAGTGAGATAAGTGTATACAACACTTTGTGTGACAACTTGTGAAAGTGAAGCGTTGTGTCTATAGGCATGCTTATCCCAAATTAATCCATTCCTCCAAAGAGATTAAGAAGTAAAAGATTCATCCCTTCTATTATATTTCAGGTTACCCCTTGGGTTCTCTCACCCCAGTTGAAGGCAGGACCAGAAGTAGAAAGGTTGATCATTCCTTTTGTGTTTTTCACCCAAGCCCTCTAAATCCTGGTCTCAATAGATTTTTCAGACACTTCCCCCGCTATAAATGACATAAAATCCACAAGCCTGACATTCTTAAAGTACCTCAGTCTGATTGTTGATGTTGAATAGCCCCAAAGGTGTTGTAAATTTGGGTACCAACATGATATATCTTTCCTAATCATATATTTATGTTCTTAAAAACCATCACCATTAGTAGAAAATCTATATATACCAGATCTATCACAATAAGATTCATATCCATGATGTCTAACAAAATAGGGAGTGATTGGAGGAGGGGAATGATATGTCAGTTGTGTATGAGCGTGAGGGGAATGATTCAAATGAGGATAGGCACAAGCCATGACTACATAAACTTATGAAAACAAGGGCATGAATGTGAATGGCATGGGGATGACTTCTTTTTTTTAAAATCAATTGAGAAACCAAGTGCTTTTAAGAAGGCCCTCCTTCTAGCGGAGTAAAACTCATGATCAGTGTTTTTGCAAACTAAAAAACAATTCTCAAATAAGAATACATAGGTTTAACTCTCACTCTCCCACTCATTTTAGAACCTTAGCTGGATTTATGGATTCAAGGTACATATTACTCTAAGATATCTAACTTCGGTAAGGATGCATGTGACCTAGTGTTAACTTGTGAAGGGATTGGTGTGTCTTGGTAGACAACCTGTTATGATTGTGACTTAAGATATTTCTTATGCAGATATGTATTCAACTTATGGTAGTCTAGACTTGAAATTATTGATCTGAAATGATGTTCAACCTATTGGTATTTTTAATGGTTCTAAATAAAATGGGTCTTCATAAAAAAACTAAAAAAAGAAGAAGGAAGGGTGGGGTAGAAAATAATACTAGACTCTCCTTCAATTTATGAATATTGAAAACACATTTATATCATCCAAATACACATAAAACCAGAGTAAACTAGAAATGGTTATTGACTCGATTATTTATAAACCCCAGGTAATCAGTTAAAGTAAATAGAACACAAAAGGAATCACAATTCTACATCAAATAAGTAAATAACAATATTTCTTTTATGAAGCATGTATCATAGGTTGAATGGCATAACAATTAGTTCAAGCTAATGAAATTCCACACAGACAGAATAATTTCCATTGATAAATATTCCTAAATCACCAAAAATTGCAAATAGCAAAGCACATCTGCAAAAACCAGTGTTAGAAACATTTTCCAATAATATAAAACTCTGTAAATTTAACTAATATTCAAAGTGCAAAAACTACTTGATAAATGAGAAATGATTATTGTTTAGGTTCTAAAGACATGAACCAAAAATTAAGAAACAAATTACACAACTCACACAAAATTTTGAAAGCTCCAAAATTGCTTCTTCTATATTGAATTCAACTCCATATGATTTTACAATGAAATTACACATATTTATAGAGAAACAAGTCTCTTCATACTAGTTGCATGATTTTGGAACTTCCAAAATAGACCAAATTAACCCCATAACCCTAATATTAAATATACTAGCTAACTAAAGCTAAACAAACTTAAAAAAAACCAAATATGCTCTCAGATTAAGTCAATTTTATCCCTGGGATAAATCGACTAACTCCCAGAAGTAAAATTTCTCCATGAGACCCAAAATCATCTTTAGTTAGCTAATTTAGAACTCACAATAGTTTACATGCCTTTCCTTTGAAATAGGAAACTTTTGTCTTGTTTATATTTTTAGGTTGAAAAGACATCAAAATCCGAACTTTCATGGTTTTTAAATATGAGATGGATTCCATATTTGACTTTGATTCTTCATAGGATATCTCCTTGATCTATTTTCTTAGTTTGTTCGTCACCTGTATTCCAATTTTATGATCAGTCCATCAATAAAGTCTTAGTATTGTTCCCCTTTTATTGACTCAAACTTTTACTATCGCAATGTCCTCCATGTATATAGTGACCATCCTCTGCTACTTCCAACCATCATTTCTACCGATGATAGACATGCATAACAAATTGGTCATTTCTTGTTAATCCTAGGTCTTATCTCTATGGCTCACCATACTTTCTATTCTCAAGTCTTTACTGATGATATACACATGATACGGATTGGTGCCTTCTTGTTACGTGAAACCCCAAGATTCCCACTGTTATGGCTTATCCATCGATGATAGACATGTGGTGTAAATTAGTAATTTCCTTTCGTCAATTATCTATTCACTAGTTATCCCTCACCAATGTATGATATTTTGTGTCCATCGGTGCTTTGCATATCTTCTTAGAAAGTCATGTTTGTTATGTCTCACCGATGATGGACATGTCACAAAAACTAGTAATCTCCGTCTATGAAAAATATTGGAGTCACTCCTTGGATCTCACATTGTTTAAGATCCCAATGACTAACAAGTGTCTTGAACCGGTCATTTCAAATTTCCACATGACAGATTAAAGTGAAATAATTTGACAGTATGGCCTTTTAATGACTTCTAAATCAAGTTTTCATTTGTACATTTCATGTTTTTAAATCTTTAATATGTTTACCAACTTATCATTCCTTCAGTTCAATGACCTACACTACATAAGACACTAAACATATCCCTGTGAAATAACATCTTTATTGATAAATTATGACAGTTGGGTACAAGCATGATATAACTGTATCCACTTCTGAATTATGTAATCTTCAAATCACACTCGTAGTAAGTCCTTAAGGGATAACTTTGTTTCTTACCTAAGATTTCATTTGATTTAACATCCATCTTATTTGATTCTTATAAAGGTTTCAAGTGGGTCTCCTTCTCATGTAAGGGTGTGTTATGGTCATAACAATAGGTTAAAGGCGTTAATTACCATGAAACATTTGCTCCATTCATCAAAATGAATTTTGTTCAGCTATTACTCTTCTTGGCTATAACATGGGGATGGGAAGTTCACCATATAAATGTCGAAAGTGGATTTTCACATGAGGGTTTGTAGAAATAAATTTACATGTCTCAACCTCTAAGGTTTGTTAATAGCGAGAACTCTAGTTATGTGTAATACCGAAAAATTCTTTGTATGGCTTGAAACACACTTCTCGAGCTTGGTATGAAAATATTTACGTGTTTTTTAATCAATTTTGATTTTACACTGTGTCCTCCGACCTTACAGCCTACACTAATAAATTAGACATAAAGCTCCTAATTTTTTCCCTCTATGTTGACAACTTGATCATCACAACTGCTTCCACACAACAAATTCATGTTTAAAAAGCACATTTGAAGAAGTCTTTTGAGATGACTAATTTTGGTTTTCTACAATTTTATCCTGGGATGTTAGATTTCACAGTTTGAAAAAGGTATTTCCATCCATTAGTCCAACTATGCTCCGAACATTCTTCCTCACTTCAACATGGAAAAATACAAGTCCAAACCAACTCATTTCAATCAAGGATCAATATTTTTGTCAAATTTTCTACTCCTTAGATTGATGGAACATTTTATAGGCAATTGGTTGGAAGCCTTTTGTACTTGACTCATATACATCATGATATTTATTTCGATGTGAATCGTATATGGAATTATTGTCATGATCCCCATGAAATCCATTGGAAAGCTACAAAATGCATTCTTTGGTGTTTTTGTGGTACTATTAAGTATGGGATTGAGTACAAGTCTGACGGCATTGCCTCAGTTTATGATTACACCTCAAGGGGAAAGTAGCAAAGAATCATGTTCCTTCTGAAATGACAGGTGTAGGTTATCCAAATAGTGATTGGGAAATATATCAAGATGATTGTAAGTCATCTATAGGATATATCTATCATATTGGGTTGGTCTTGTAAAAAGTAGACAACCTTTTCCTTGCCTACCATGGAGGTAGAGTATAGTGGAGTCATTGTTGTAGGATGATATTTAGTGTGGATACAACACATACTTTCTAAATTTGAGTTTCGGTAAACCCAACCTATAACACATTAGTGCAATAATGAGTTTTATTCATATCTATCGCAACCTAATGAAGCACCAATGCACAAAATACATTGAGATACACATGCATTATATTTGGTAGTTGATCCAAGACAAGTTTGTTGATCTTAAGTTTTGTCAAACATAAAATTAGATTGTAGGCATCTTCACAAAGCCTTTGTTTGATGCCTAATTTTTTCAATTTAGGTAACTTTTAGGAGTGAAGGAAGGTGTCATCAAGGGAGATAGTTTTGTTATTCATCCTTTCTTCTCTTCATCAAAGTACATCTTAAGGGGATGTTAGAGTATTTAATTTCTATACATTATTTTATGATTTTAAGATGCACTTGCACTATTATTTGTAATCTAATATGTGAATATTTTAGGTATTGGTGCACACTTACCCACATTTATTAATAGAGAAGAATATCAACCAAGCTATTGATTTGATTGGTTTCCGCTATTTTTAACTTTTGTAAGAGTTTCTTTATAAGCAACTATCTCCAAACCCTAACCCTATCCTCTCATCTTTTCTTTATAAGAGCATAGAGCTAGTGTATGTGGTATCCATAGTGGAAGAGAGTTATACTTACAGTGTGGAATTCAAGCTAGAGCTTCTTAATAAATTTTTTATAATCATGCTAACCCTCATAAATATGTTTTGTATTTGTTTTAAACTTTCATTGATTTATTATATATGCATGCATGTGTGTGTTTGTCTTGTGGTTATTGTAGACACTTGTAGTTTGATCAAATCATTATTCATAGACTAGGAAGTTAGTAGAAAGTGGTATAAAAGAGGGTGAGAAGAAATTTTAGCTAATAATGGAATATATTAACCCCATTAATTGGTTCATAGGAGAAATACGACTAAAAGAATTTCGTAAATGATGAGTTGGAGGATGCCTTATTGACGAGGTACCGTCAATTTACGAGCAGGAGGATAGTTAGTGCAATATTAGGAATAATAGTGCTTTGATCAAAATACATGTGTCTACATTTTCCCCTCTTTGGGGTGACTTAAGCTACGTCACTTCAAAGAAAGTAGACAAACATAATGAATTTTTTTAAAAGGGGGATAATAAAAATTAATAGGACAAAGGAAAAGTTGGTAAAATATCCCACCAACAGAGTACCTAAAGGTACCGTGGCTTCATGCCATCAGGTCCTGCTATATGTCAAAGGCCACCATATGATGTACATCATGGGTTATAATGGGTTTGGATGTGGTATCAATGCACAAGGGTGATTAGAACCCATTCCTATCCCTCGCTTCAAATCAAACAAGCATGGTCTTGGAATAAGACCTCATGATGATGCACCCTTTAAGATTGATGCCACCTCTTCCAAACATGAGGATGACTCATCTCATTCAGATAGCGACACAGATTCCCAATGTAGCCTCTACGAGGATCTTGCCTCCACTAACATGTTCCCTAATTTGGCTATCCTTACCTTATCCGGATCCAAGCCTCAAACCAATTACCAAGTAACCCTTGTATATCCTAAACTTGTAGATTAGGATCAACAATCTCATGTGCCAATCGATTTCTTTGAGAACGACAAGGCATTCGCATAATTCATGGGACTCAGGGATTCTATTTCGGCTGGGGATCACAAGAAAGGATTTTTAATTCAACTAGACACCTGTGCATACTTTGGAGAAGAAGAAGATATGTGTGGATGCTTGAGTAAGAAGCTTGGAAGAAAGATTAAGGGCACTTCAGAGAAACCTTGTACAAGTAATAAACACAAGTCTCATAGCGACAAACTCTTTGAATTACTCATAGACAAACTGAATGAAGAACCTACAGATAAAATGATCTATCCGTTCAAGGATGATGATGAGCTACCTAGGGAGGTTGACCTTACTCTTCCCCCTGATCCTATGTGGATGGAAGATACCTCTTAGATGCTTGTGGAAGAAACCATCAGTGTCAACATTGGCTCGAAAGAGGAATCTAGAATGATAAATTTGGGAGCTTCACTCTCGGCTCAAGAGAAGAAGGTTTTTGTAGAGTTTTTAAGAGAATATGGAGATATATTTGTGTGGTCATACATTTATATGCCTGGTTTGGACCCAAACTTGGTTGTGCATAACCTCGTTGTGTACCCAGAAGCCAAACCCATCAAGCACAAGTTGAGAAAGATGCACCCTAAAATTGCACTCCTTGTCAAAGAACTTCAAAAGTTATTAACTGTTGATTTTATTAATCCCATTGACTATTCAGATTGGATATCTAAAAAAGTTCTTGTTCACAAGAAACTTATTGGCATAAAGATATGCACCGACTTCCACGACATCAATAAGGCATGTCCCAAAGATGACTTCCCCTTGCCTAATATTGACATGATCGTTGATTCCACCACTGGTTATGAAATGTTGTCCTTAATGGATGGTTTTTTAGGTTATAACCAAATCAAGATTGCAGAGGAGGATCAACATAAAAAAAAAATCATCATCCCTTGGGGAATGTTTTGTTACAAGGTCATGCCTTTCAGACTCAAGAATGTCGGGGCTACCTATCAACGCGTAATTACTGTCATCTTCCATGACATGATGAATGACATCATGGAGGATTACGTCAATGATATCTTGGTGAAGTCCAAAAGAAGAGGAGAGCACCCTGAAGTGCTGAGATGTATTTTCCAACATCTATGGGATTACAAGGTACGCTTGAACCCCAAGAAGTGTGTCTGTGGCATTTTTTCAGGAAAAATCCTAGGTTTCATTGTTTCACAGAGAGGCATAGAGGTGGATCCTGCAAAGGTTAAAACTATCACAGAAATGCCTCCACCTACAAATCTTAAACAATTGAGAAGTTTACGAGGAAAAATTCAGGCAATCCGTCGTTTTATTTCTCAACTTGCAGATAAGTGCCACCCATTTACGCATCTCCTCAAGAAGGATGTTGCATTCAACTGGGGACCAAACTATCAAAAGGAATTTGTAATACTTAAATAGTACCTTATCAACCCACTTGTACTCATGCTACCTACCCCAGGTGAACCTCTCCTCTTATACATCTCAGCTACCTATTTTTCTATTGGTGCACTGCTTTCCCAATATGACCTAGGCTATAGAGAAAGTGCAGTTTATTATCTTAGTTGCACCTTGATTTCCTATGAACTGAATTAACCGCAGATTGAAAAGGCCTATTTGGAAGTCATCTTCACCTTTTAGAAACTTCGTCATGATCTCCTTAACAAAAAAACCAAGCTAATATCCTAAGTTGATCCTCTCAAATACCTTCTATCCACGTCCACTCTTACAGGAATAATGGCTAATTAGATCATTCTCCTAAGTGAATTTGACATTGAGTTTGTAAATCAGAAATCATTGAAAGGATAAGTATTGGTTGATCAGTTGGTAGAAGCTCCTCTACTAGGAATGGAACCTTTGTGTCTAGACTTGTCAGATACATCCATGTTGTATGTTGAAGAGTCTATAGAATGTCAAGTCCATTTTGATGGATCATTCACCTTCCACAAATCTAGGGAAGGGGTAGTGCTCATCACTCCCATAGCTGAGGTTATTCCGAGAGCATTCCGTTTGGGATTCCCTTGCACTAATAACATTGCAGAGTATGAGGCACTCATTTCCGGTGTCAAGTTGGCTATCACTTGAAATATTAGATAGACACAAGTCATTGGGGACTCCCAACTTATCATTAAACAAGTTAATGATGAGTATAAGGTCAAAGATGAAAAACTTGTTCCATATAAGAAGTTGATTGAAATCTTAAAGGAGCATTTTACATAGATTTTCTTTGAGCAAAGACCGAGGTCACATAATAGTTCAGCGGATGCTATGGCTATAATTAGATTTCTCTTATGCATTCCACCTCAGGAGAGAAAAATTCCTTTCTTTGTAGAGAATTTATAAATACCCGCATACGACATGCTATAATCTTGTTTGGCATGTGAGATTTTTTGTGCATCCTCCCCTTAGTATGACTCTATATTTAGGTACCTATAAGATGGCATATTTCCCCAGGACATTACCCATTCTGAGAAGAAATCCCCTATCCATCATATAGCCTGTTATACCCTCCTAGGAGGCACCCTTTATCATCGTGGCTACAATGGGAATCTGCTTCACTTTTTGGATGTTACTAACTCAGTCCATGCTATTAATGAAGTACATGGTGGTATTTGTGGAGAACACACTAGTGGTATGGTCTTAGCTAAGAAGATCTTAAGGGTGGGTTATTATTGGCCCACCATGGAAGCAAACAGTTGTAATTTCATCAAGAAATGTGAGCTATGCCAAAAGTATGGGAACTTGATACATGCACCAGCATAGGATTTGCAGCCTATTGTGACACCTTGGTCATTTTCCAAATGGGATCTAGATCTCATAGGGAAGCTCCATCCTTCTTCTTCATATGACCATACCCACATTATCACTGCCACCAAATATTTTACTAAATGGGTAGAGGATGTCCCTCTTACTTATGTCACTGGTGTGTAAATTTCCAGATTCATCATGAACCATCTCATATGTCATTATGGTATTTCTTCCGCCATTGTCACTGATAATGGTAAATCCTTTTAAAAAATGGTTAAGACATTGTGTCAACGCTTCCATATTCAACTCAAGTGGTCTAATCCCTATTACCCCAATGTAATGGGTAAGCTGAAGCTACCAATAAAAGCCTTGTATGAATCATGGAGAAAATGGTAAGTAAGACTGGCCATAATTGGCACTTACAGATACATCCCACCCTTTGGGCTTATCGAACCTCCATCCAAACTTCTGCTAATGTGACCCCATATTCCCTAGTGTATGGAACTGAATCCATCATACCCTTGGAAGTGGAGCTTCCCTCCCTGAGAATATCTCTTCAGAATTATCTTAATAAAGATGAAGACTATAGAGTAGCTCGGCTAGCAGAACTAGAGCTATTGGATGAAAATCTTATAAGAGTACTTAATCACCTTAAGGTCTATCAAAATAGAGTATCAAGAGGATATAATAAATGGATCATTCATCATGAATTTGATGTAGGTGATCTAGTGCTGAAAAAAATCAAAAGAATACCGTCAAAGACAGAGAAAAGAAAGGTAAGTTTGAAGCTAATTGGCTAGGGCCTTATGTGGTGATTGCTAAGTATGGGTCGGGAGCTTATAAACTAGAATATTCATATGGTGAGGAGATTTTGGAACCTATGAATGCTATGCATCTCAAGCGCTTCTATGCTTAAGTATGGTGTAAATATAATATAAGAACTAAAAAGTAGAAAAACAAGCAAAACATGAACATTTTGAGAAAACAATAAAGAAAACAAATAGGTCATCCACGTGTGAAAAGCACACAATTGTGGCGCAGTGGGCAGGTCTTTGGGTGAAAACCAGTTTCTGACGCTCAAGGAGGATTCATCAGTCACAAGTCACTCTTGCATCAGGACGGGTAGCCCTCACCACTTTCTAGAAATAACTTCCTTTGCTAGGTCTAGGAACGCTACTGAATCCATCTTCGATGAGCAGTGATTTGGCATCTTTTCTCTTACATCTACATGAAGGTTGTGCCTTTGAATATTCTCGTCTAATGTTGGGGGCACCTTCATGTTCCACTTTCTTGTACATATGCACGTGGCATTCTGCCCTTTGTATATTCCCACATCACGTTGGGGGCATCCACGATTCTTTTTCTTTGTACATTGCTTTTAGAACATGACCTTAGAAAATATTAAAAATTTCAAAAAAGGATGCACAAAAACCTAAACATTAAGAAAATATCCCTTCTAGGGACAAAGCTACACCAACATTATAACATTGTCTTAGGAAAACCTCAGAAATAATGTGAACAGTAGCCTTGAGAAGTTATCTTTCAAGATAACCCAAAAACATTAGAAAATATATCAATGTTGTACCACAAAAACAAAGTAGTGATTAATTGCTTTTAGTTGTTGGTTTGTATAGTTTTGATTATGGGTGTCTTTTTGTGTTGTGTGATTTACAAAATGGACCATTTGCTTACCTTAGATTGCGTATTGTTTGATTTAATTGTGTATTGCATTGAGTTCACTTGTTAAAAATCATTATCTTTTTTATCATCTATTGTGTGCATCTTTTAGTATACATTTTACTTAGATTATGTTGCCGTGCAAATGTGCAACAGTGAAATCGACAATTTCCAAGCACGATAACTATACCCTTGTATTAAAATGTTCAAGTCTATCATTCCAAGACACCCTGAATCTATCCAGTCAATCCAAGTGACCTCCCGACTAATTTTATATCATTCCCCTAGGTGATTTTAGGAGTTCATTTGCAAAGCTACAGGTAGTTGTGGGAAGGGCTATCACTGTTTTTCCTAGGGCTGGAGCAACCACACAGAATGGAACAGAAGAGCATAAGTGGATGTGGAGGTGATCCAAAGGTCTTGAGACATCATGGATATTATTTAGGAATATTTTGGAAGGTCTCCAAGAATTTGGAGTAGTTTCGCCAGAATTAGGGTTCACAAGCCTAGTCAGTGCATAAGCCAAAACAGTCGTTGAGCTTTGGAAGGTGATTCTAAGAGCTTTGGATGGAGTTAGGAGTAAACCAAAACATCTAGGGAAATAGGATTTTCATAACACCTTGGCACATAGGGTTTGCAGGTAGTTTTTCTCAGGCACAAGTGGAGTACCAAATCAAAAACAAGATTTTTAAGGGATAAAATGGATGAATCATTAAATTATACCCCCACCATTGGATTTAAAATTTAATTTCCATTCAAGATCATATAAAATTTCACCAATAAATTCTACCGGGAGCTCAATTTATCATCGTTCCAAGTTACCCTCTTGAAGACAATTCGGGAGTTGGTCAATTTTTGGGAGGACACGTGTCAGCACCAGGAGCCTAACGAGATTTTATGTCCCTAACATCCCTGAGGTCAGGTACATCATAGCTTTAAAAATTTTCCCATCCCCTATGGGGAGTCTTTTGGTCGCCCATGTGACCGGCTTTCAGCCCCCAGGTGCATTTCGGAGCTCAAATCCCCTGCCGTCGGATCAAGCGCCACGTGTCAGCTCCAGGACCGCCATGGAAAATGATTTCCCTCACGTCTCTAAGGTCAGGTACATCATACCTTGAAAAAATCTCCCAGCCCCTATGGGGATTCTTTTGGTCACCCACCTGCATTTTTCAAGAAAATCCCCTGCCGTCAGATCGAGGACACGTGTCATCCTCTTGCTCACTGTGGAATTTGATGTCCCCCACATCCCTAAGGTCAAGGACATCAGAGATAAAAAATGCACCCAGCTCCTCCATGTACATTTTTTGAAAATTTAAATTTGGCACTTAGTTGTTTTCTTCCTCTCATTTCTCCTCCATAGCTCCTCACCATGTCATGGCTTTGCTCAAGCTTGTCTAGACACCCGGTCTGCCCTTGCTGATCTGAACCAGCTCCATCATGATCACCAAACTCTCCACACCATGAATGCACAGAAATATGCAGGCCTCAGAGAAAATGGAGTGAAATGACAAAGAACAAAGAGAAAATGGAGATCTTTCGCCAGATAACTACGAAGCCACCCGATCGAAAAATCCTCATAACTTGCAAAGTACAAGTCAGATCGAGATGCCGTCTTATGTAGAATTTCACATTTTGCAAGATGATCAAGATGCAACAAACAAGCAGTCAAATGGTGCCCAGAATCATTTTCTCCAACAAAATCCTCACTTCGTACACCATCTCACATTCGTCGGATTTCCTATCACTCCGGCAATGGAAATGAACTAAAAACTTACACATGAGATCTAAATAAAAAACCTATCACAATGAAGTTATTTTCATTACAAACAGAAACAAAAACCAGACCTACAAATTTCAAGCTCCATTAATGGCCACCATGGTAGCTCCGTGCCCGAAGCCACTATCAGGTCAAAATTTTAGAATTTATTTCCAATCATTCTCGTGGGAAAAACTATGTGAAATTCGGATGGTGTGATCATAATGACAAGATGATTCCAAAAAAAGTATGTTCCATCGCAAATTGAGCACTGGAAACACACTTTCTAAAAATAGTAAGTTTTCCTATATAGACTTGCTATGTTTGGATAGTCATCATCAAAAACAGCTGAGACAAAGGCAATGAGCATTAAAGATCACGAGGAAGCCATAATGAGTGTTCAGAACAGAAAATAAGGAAAATGACCACTTATTAAAAACAGTAAGTCCCTTATATGGGTGTTTACTAAAAATAGTAAGTCGCCCCAAAGAAGCGATTGAGGTAAGGGTAGTGTGCATAGGACCAAATGAGGGAGTTCATCACATCACAATGGTCGAGAAGAGCAAAAATCACCTCTCACTAAAAATAGTATATCATATGCAGGTTGGGAGTTACGGTCATTAGCAGAATAGTTCACTCAACTTGGCAAGCATTCACGAGTTGATTTGAAGGAGTTTCATACTGTGCAAGGAGTTCGAAGATTCAGAGTTTCATTGCATTTGGATTTTTCCATCAACTAGGATCAATGGACTTCATTGGGAATAGCACCTCCTCTTCTTGTTCTCTCTCTCTATTTCTCTCTCCTCTTCCCCCAGCTTTCTCCCACCTTCCAATATTCTAATTTCGCGTTGGGGTTGCACTTTTTCATATATCCTAATGTTCCTAATGTAATAAGTCACCTTTATGTTATAAAAAGGGACTTAATATTCTCCTAGGAAGTCGAAAAGTTTTAAGTTGCACAAGGACATATGAAAAGCCATTGGGGGTAGATGATAAGTCACCTCTCGTTCTATAAATTATAACACCATTCCCATTTCAAAGGGTTGGTAATTAATTTTGTAAGCTCAAGAGTACATTCTACCTTGGGAGAACAAAATAAATAGCCAAATTCTTTCTTTCCCCCACTCTCTATTTTTCCTCCATTCTCATACTGTGTACAACTTGGTTTAAGCAATCAATATAAGAAGAAGGAGTTTCGAGCCTTTTTTGACTAAGGGGTTTATTGATACTTTGTAATCATAAATTCCATTTGGTCTTGTTGCTATGTGTAGAGTTGTTTCCTCCTAATTTTAATACATGTGATAAAACTTCTAATTGATGTATGCAGGAATCTGATTTTCTACCTGCAACATTAGTTCTCCTATCTAATTTCTTACTCCCCTTTCCCTCTCTATAGACAAATTCCTCTCTTGCAGGTATCTATAAGCTTTTCTGTAGGGTCAGTGGAGTGTCCCTTTTAGATCCCCGATTGAAAGGCCACCACAAAAATCCACCTTTTCATGTGCATGCATATACGGTAGTTACACCAGTTAAGTAAAGGGACTTAGATTCCCAGAGCGTTGGCAAGAAATCCACAAGTTTGTCTACCCGAAAAATTTTCTCGCCAACAGATTGAATGTCAATTTAATCTATTGTTAAAATTTGCATGAATTCATTGTTAGTTGCATATTGTTGTGTTGTTTTGTCTATGTATATTTGTTTAGTTTTGTTAACTTTTGCTTGTGTGTTTGTCTACTGTACATCTTTTGTTATCACATCTATCATCTACCATTCATCACATATAACATCATCAAATACATCATACATACAAAAATGCTAAGTTTTACATCATGCATGTATGTTAAGATAATCATCACATATTGTATCATCAATGGGGGCAAGAGGGGTTACATATAATCACAAATATATCCCCCCCCGCACCAATATCATTTAGTATTATCCCAAGTGCTAGAATAAAAATCATAAATTCCCATAAATCAAAAATATATGATATTATCTATGATAGATCATCAGTACGAAACATGAGATACAACATCTATATCTAAACATAACATATACATGGGAAATGATAAAATCATACATCATGATACATTCATACATCTGCGAAACATGAATCGTCTTCATAAAGGCATATCAAAACATGACAAGTATAAACCATCGAATGTCCATATAAAACATGTATAAATGTTTGTCTCAAAAAGGGATATACATCATCGATACAATCTGCCATCTAAAGGGCATGAATCAAAACTGATCCTTCATCACGAGGCATAATCACAAAAATAATACATTGAATACATCCATCGATCAAAATCAGCCTTCATAAGAGGCTTGAATACATACATAAATTTGTACAAAGAGGGGAAGATCAACCACAGCTCTCGCCCTCTCCGAGGATGCCTGGTCTATGTCCTAGGGGAAGAAACGGTGGTGGTTGTGATGTGTCGGCTCCAAGAGTGCCACCCTGTTGTCTAGGTGGCTGCTATATTGACATGACTAATCGGCCTGACCTCTGTGATCTAGATCCTGTCCTGCTCATGTCTAAATGATCAAAAGGATCCACTCACTTCTCTACTAGAACTGCTCTATAATATGTGGTCTTGTAATACAAGGCCTCGCCACTAGCTCTCATAAAATCTTGGATCATCTATGTGTCCCCAAAGGCACTAGCTTCCTGTATAGTGGCACCCTACTCACTTGTCAATATGCCCCTATCAACATGGGCTTGTCTCGTAGCAGCGGCCTCCCAATCCCTATCTACAGTAATAGTCTGGACCTGGGCTCTCGCCTAGTCTCTCTGAATAGTAAAACCATGTGCCTATTCCTAGACCCGATCCCGCTGTGTAGTGACACTTTTTACTTGAGTCTATGACTGATGTAAAAGTCTATCAATATCTAAGCCCCCTGCATTACTAACTGACTGATCTGTGCATTGCCCCACTGCACCATCCCCACCCTGTGTGGCCTGTACTCTAGCCTAATCTCTCTATGTTGTCAAGGCATGTACCTATACTCTAGCATGATCTCTCTCAGATGTCAAGGCATGTACCTATACTCTGGTCTAATCCCTCTTTGTTGTCAAGGCATGTACATGTGCCCTGGCCTGGTCTCTCTCACCTGCCACATGTAACTGAACAGTTATCACCACCTGTAGCTACTGTTGAAGTGCATCCATTTTTCCATCATCGCCACCACCTCCTTAGAGCATGAGGTGGTGGACCCTGCTGTGGAAATACATACTGTAAAGGGGCATATATCCCCACTGGAATGCCTACTGGAGGCAACTCTATATCTGGTGCTCGGGTGCACCTATCTTTTTCTGAGCCTGGACCCCTGTCCCTGTGGCTTATATAGTGGAGGACCATGTCCTCCACCCCCATCATAACATTGGCCGTCAAAAGGATCATTGTCTTCAGCATCATCTCTGCCATCCCCACCGTCACCAACACCCCCTCCACCCTCATCACCACTAGGAGGCCCCAATGGGGTTGCCCTCACTCCTGCCTTGTATGCAGCTCTAGGAATCGTCAATCAACAAGGAATCACTCTGTGGTACCATGGGGCATACTATGGAGTCCAACCTAGATCTCGAACTTGTCTCAAGGACACCCACATGGCGGGCACCACCTGTCGAAAGTTGGCCAATGCTCGGCCCCTGGAAATCTATGGCCCCATGTCAAAATACTCTCCGGCCCTGTGAGCATACCACATATCTAGCCCAGGTACATCCTGGGTGATGCCAAATTGTCTCTGACACCGATCTACCCTATAAATCTCCCACATATAGTTGTGGCTCCCCAACATGAAGTGCTCAACTATCATAGTACTAAGCTCTAGACCATCCTGAGGCCACTAAAAATGTATGTATGGCCTCCATACCATTGTAGCCTGTTGTAGATCATCTAACTCATGGCGGTAATGATAAACATCTCCCATGTGTGGCCGCACATCATCTCCAATTAGAACCCAACCCATACTAGAAGGATCCTCTGGAGCTCAAGCTCTCAAAACACCTATAGGGTGACCAATGGAAATGTGGTCCCATGCCCATATCTGTAGTAACTCTGGCCAGTCCTACTATCTTCTGATGGTAGTATGTAATCAGATGAAGATCCCAGTATAAGTGCACCAGTATGCACTGGCCCAAGCAGTAATAGGTCACACCATCGATCAAGCCCACGTATCACTCCAATGAGGCCAAGAGAAAATGAAGCTCCAATTTTGTCTAGAGAGTAAAACTCCACTGACAAAAGCCATCAAATAGACTACAACCATCAATCCATCTTGGGATCCTCTACACACCGCGATAATCTGACTGTCATCCCATGCGGTGTGGTATAACTGGGACGCCAAATAACTCGATGATACATTGATCAATGTCTGGCTGGTGACTCATATACTAGATCAGCTCACCCTAGATAGGTACCCACATGATGTGCCATACATCCTCCAATGTGATCGTGATCTCGCTAGTAGGAAGTCAGAAGCACTGAGTCTCTCACTGTGCCATCGCTCAGCTAGGGCTGTCAGGAGGCCATGATCAAAGGTAATCTGTGGCATGTCGGCCACATAGGCTAATCCTGTGACATATAAAAGAATGTCTAGTATCCTCCGGTCATCCTCATCAAACTCTACCTCTATCACCACTAGCCGGCCATATCTCTAACGTGGTCTGAAGGATGGGTAGTATCCACTGCAACAAAAGATACACGCATTAGGGTTACATTTCTATCTACTTCTATCTAGTTTTCTAGTCAAATTCTTCTTTCGTTCGTCTAACATACTAATTTTCACTTTCTTCTACAATAATTTAGTCTTTTCTCATCTATCCTTAGCTACTTGTTTGTGAGGATGAATTCATCCTCTTTCCCTTGCGCGCCTACATGCGCACCTGTCTCAACATATGCACTGCTCAACACATGTATGCCTCCACTTTGGCACCTACGCCCCCAATCCAATGCATACGCCCCCATTTTTCCTATCTATCTACCCTATTCACCTAGGATGCATACACCTCCAAGTCCGGTGCATACGCCTACCCTTCGATGCATGTGTGCATGTCCATGTGTTTTCCCACCTGACGCTGACACCCTCCCTTCAATAGATACACGTGCACATACCCATTTTCAATAGATACGCATGTGCGTACCTATCATTTCATATGCATGCACATACATGTACACATACCTGTCAATTTGACACATGCGCGTATGCATACATACGTCAAAAATCCCCTAATCTATCTAAAAGACCTAAAAATGGCATTAAATGCAAAATGAAAAAGGAGGGATAGGGCACTCACGTAAGGTCCTGTCCGCTGGGTCCCAAAGGTACTCTCGGATGTGATCTTCTCATCTCCTCCTACTTGGTAGCCTCGCCATCTCACTCTAGGGCTCTCACACTCGCTCGCAGTGAAAATTTGCAAGAGCTTTGCTACAAATGAACTGGTCATGATTGATTTACACCCCTGGGTGGGTATATTAGGCCACCGCGATGCCCCTGGGGCATGTTTTCTCTCGTCATGGTCACTCTAACACTTCTTATGCTCACCAAAATGATTATTTTTATATTTAAATAATTATTTTTGCTAATTTTCGCACGCTGGAGCACTCAGTGTCACCTAGTGGTCACTTCTTCACCCTGGAATGATTTATGAATATTCCAAGCACTATTTTCTATCATTTCTCTTTTATTTTCTCCTTTATTCTACCCATGTCGCGATGATTATTTTTATTAAATAATTATTTTTGGCTCATTCTTCTCCTCACTGGGGCATTTTACTACCACCCGGTACCCGTTTTCTTCACCTCAGGGCATTTTTGTGTACTTTTAGGAGATCTTTTATCTCTTAAATTCTTCTGACCGATCAAAACACAAAAAAAAAAAAATTAAAAATTATAAAATCATCCAAAAACCCAAAAACATCGTGAAAACTTTGAAAATGGACTAAAATTGGTAATCAACTCATTTACGGTTGAAATCTGTGTCTTTCACATGGCATTCATCTCAGATCTTGTTGGCATTTCCACGCGTTTTGAAACAATGACTCACGGATCATCTGAATCTCCAACCCATTTACAAAAGCTACGTTGCTTACTTCATCGATACTCTGGGGCATGAGTTTCATGGTATTGTTCACGTTGTGCACACTACTTTTTCATTGGACCTAAGTGTCCTCCATCATTTCCCTTGCATATACCAATTTCTTGGGGCATCATTTTCAACCCTTGTCATTTACCAGAAGCATTTGGGATTTCAACTCGATAACAAAATATTTGTGCAACCATCTTGAATGTTGTTGGTTTGAGTGTGTGTGATTGTACTTATTTCCCTGTTAGGTGAGTTTGTTTACTTCTCGTATTGCATTACATGTTTGTATGTTGCATGGAGTTTTTGTTTTAGCAAGGGACGGTTGTTTGTACCTTGGATTTTCATGTCATTTTACACTTCCATCATATGCTCACATTTTAATAAGGACCGATGATGAGGATTCTAAACAAAATGATGATTACAAATTGTTTCTGTAAGCACTGGTTTGTGGATAGCTCAATATCCCCTTTTCTTGTTGTTTTCTCATCTTCTCTTCACATTTTCTTTCTTATGTTCTCTTTTCGATCGTCGATCGAGTTCCTCCATCACCCCATCAACACTCAAGGGGGCATCCTTCATCCTATTAATTTTTCTTCTGCCCTTCAAAACTTTTTCATTATGTTTGTTTACTTTCTTTGAAGTGACGTAGCTTATGTCACCCCAAAGAGGGGAAAATGTAGACACCTATAGTTTGATCAAAGCACTATTATTCCTAATATTGCACTAACTATTCTCCTTCTCACAAATTGACAATACCTCGTCAATAGGGCCTCCTCCAACTCATCGTTTACGACATTCTTTTAGTCATATTTCTCCTATGAACCAATTAATGGGGTTAATATAGTCCATTATTAGCTAAATCGTCTTCTCACCCTTCTTCTATACCACTTTTTACTAACTTCCTAGTCTATCAATCCATTTCATTGGATTGATTAGACCTCTCAAAACCCTTTTAAAACCCTAATTCTTCGCTAAAAGGATTAGCTAGTCTAACCTAGTTTAATTAACCCTAAACCATGATTAATCTCTTCTAAACCTAGTCAAATCTTATTTTGACTCTCTAAAGTGCTTTTTGGCTTTTCCTTTTGTCCCACATGCACCAAAATTTCCCATTTCCCAAATTGGAAAACTATAAATAACCCACTACCCCTAGACCATTTCTAAGAACTCTCCTTCTTCCTAACATAAAATATAGCATTTTGCTTAGGGTTTAGAGCTTATTTCATTTCTTTTATTGAGCTATTGCTTTGCCATTTTACTATAACACAAACATGGAGTAAATGGAAGAACCATTGGCCTTGAAGCCATTAATGGTGAGCTCCCCTTTCTCATAATCACAAACTGATTGCTTTGAATCCTACGTAGGTTCATTTTAAAAGCTTTCAAGAGTAGAGGATTACTAATTATGCTAGATTTTTTGTTTCTTTCAAGATTAATGTATGCAAAGTGATGAACCCTTGTTTATTTCTTATCTGACGGTCCATTGATTAGATTTGTTCAAAGCCTTTGGGGTTTCTTTAGAGATTCTTACCCCATATCCATAGCTTTTACAACTTTTCATTGAACACATTTGGCACGCCTGATGGGACACTTATGTCCATCCTCCATTAATGGAGGTATTTTAAGTTCTTTAAAGTTCATTTAATTTTTTTGGAGAAAATAACTTGTTATTTGCTTATTTCCATTTCTAAACTAGCTAAATCACCCTTATTTGCATATATTTTGTGGGTTTGAACTAGAAATAGGTTACTTTGACTAACAACTAACCTGTCTGATCTTGAAAATTTTCAAATCCGTGAGTTTTGTAGGGTTTTCACAGGGTACGCGTAGGTGTTATAAAGGGGAACATCACCGTCGAAACCCCAACATCCCCATTGAAACAAATGTGCACTTGTCTTGTAGTACTCATCAATAACAAGTTTTTTCCTTGTAGGAGCGCTCACACGTCTTCGTTAGTTGGTATGCGTCTCTGTCTCTCTGGACGCATCTGTGTAAATAATCCCACTATGTAAACCTACCATTTTCACCTGGGCATGTCTCTGTTGAAGTAGTCGCGTCCCCGTTTCTTACTAGGTGTATACGTGCCTCTAGGCGCGCTGGTATTTCTGATAAACTGTGTTTTTTTAATTCTATTTTGCAGGTGTATCCATTGAGATAGAAACGTTCGTGTCGGAACCCTAACGTACCTGTCAAACATGCCCGCATAGGTTTTGTTACCCCTGTCTATGCTGGTTTCCACACTTTTGTGTTGGTTGGGACGCGTACCTGTCGGCTGAGGCGCGTTGGTGTCATTTTGGGCGCGCAGGTGTCTATGTTAAATTTTTTTTTTCCAGACTGTAAAATCATTTTTTTGATCTTTGCTGTGGGTTTTTAGGAATAACAAGATAGATACATAGTTTTCTTTTGATATTTCAGCTTGCATAGTGAAGTGTTTTCAGTTCTTGGCTTAAACAAGGTTTCTAAAGTGGATATGCTCTCTCCTCGCGCCTTCAAAGGTGATCTTGGAGATCAAAAACACTTATACAACTTTGTGTCACATGTTAAAAGCACTTATTTTATAATTCTAAAGGATAAAATAAACTTTCATATGATTTAGTTTAATTTTCACATTGCATATGCTCTTCCTTCGTGCCTTTTTGGGTGATCTTAGGAATCAAAAGCAAGGTGTAAGTTCTCTTTCTTGACATCAATCTGCAAAATTACTAAAAATTGTTGTCTACAGGACCTAACGCTTGTTAAAGAAAGGTGTTAAAACAAAACACAAACCCTCTAATACACATGTTTACTTGCAAGTTGCCAAATGGTGTGCCACTTAAAACACACTTAAATTAAAAAGATGGAAAAAAACACACCACTTTCATCACACTATATTGCGGGTTTCGGAAAAGGGTACGTCCCTCTCCACTTAACTGGAACATAACCCCTTTGGCATAACACCTTAAGCTACAACAGTGGGAGTGGTTCCAGGAACCCTAAAGTAATCCACCGCTGCGTAACCTCGTGGATGAAACAGGAAGTGCCCCACTTACCCACTTGACTAGTTTTTCCTTGTGAGTTAGCGTTACCGGTTGTCCATATGTTGACCCCAGTGAGAGTACACATGGATGCATTTATTTCCCACTATACTTAAAGGGGGTAAAGTAAAGCCGATATACTCCCAAATTAGTCATTGTGACTTTTTGGGTAAATCGATCTCGCTTAAGACAACTTTGTAACACCTAGTTGAGAGATCTTATTAGGGAAACCATTTTGTCTTGGGGCCCATTTTACTAGTCCTTTGTCACATCGAGCCACATGAAGTGACAACTTACTTGGAGTCTAAACCTTGTTTTTTGAACAAGGCAAAGAGTCCACTTAAGTTTGACCTAAGTTCCTTTCATTACGGTAATTAGACGACGTCTCACTTAGCTTAGCTTTTTTCTTGTCTTCTGATGAGGAGAAGCTTTGCCCAAGTGGTGATTCATTTGTTTTCATCTTTTTTGATCTATACCCATGCATTATCACTTCCCAATTTTTGGGTGAGAAGGAGGCATACCTCACGTGTCTTGTCAAAGACAGTATTGGCCACTTTTTTATCCATTTACGCCCATCATGTTTATGACTGGGTTGTTAAACGTCTAAAGTGTGTAGGTACATTTTCATATCTTTGACGGTCCTTCAATCTTGATTTCAAGATCATCTTCATTACTGCGAGTTCGGTTCATCATTTGTCTCTTCTTAAGTTGATAGTTTTGCTTGCATTCTAGTCACACAATATTGGTATTTACATCGTGTTTTCAATCTCTTGAGAACATGATAGCACATTTCAAACATATGAGTGTTCTTTAAAAAAACAATTGCATAGCATTACATCCAGGACACATTGTAGCACATTTCAAACATTACCTCATGAGGCTTGTAAAAATCATACCTTTAGGACCCACACTAGTTGCATAAAAACATTGGCTAGTAATTCCTAAAATTTTGAAGATGACAACCAAATCAAATGAGCATAACTTAGGAGAAAACCCTTTCGAAATCTTCCCATTAAGTGGAAACAACTTAGCACGTCTCTTTTTTCAAGTTAAAGACGTGGAGCCATTAATTGGCCATAGTGGAGAAGAGTCAGAATCTTTCGGAGAACAACAAAGATTAGACCTAGGTAGATTTGATGAACTCATATATTATAACAGAGACTAGGTACTCGCAAGATTCCTTGAATTAGGAGCAAAAATTCCGCACGAACGAGAAGTAGAAACCAAGGTCTCGCTAGGTTTCATTTTATCTTTATCTTTGTATACGTTTCTTCTCGAAGAGCCTAGGTTTGCTAATTTTTGGCTCAATTTCAAGATCTGCTTTTGGAGGATCTCTTCTTCGACTAAAGGATCTTCTTCTTCATCGAATTTTGGAGGAGGCGAGGCTTTATGCTCAATCTTCACTTTACATGAAGCCTTGTAATAAGGTTGTCGTGATGGGTCTCCTTTCATGGTGCTATGATGTTTCCTAGAAGTAGAAGTGTACCCTGTATCAAAGGGGTTATCCATGTCTAAGAGTGATATTATTTCTTCTGTCTTATGGTTAATGATAACTAGATGTAGCAATGTAAATAGATGTGTGGATGGAAAAATGAACTTCCCCTCCTATGCATGTATGCATAAAATGCAATCCCTTGTCCCTTGAATGAAATCTAGATTGATGCCTTTTATGCTCTTAGAATGCCTTTGGATGTAGCCTTAGGTGATGATAATAGATGCTTAAAGCTTGGTCCTTTATTATGGTCACATAGCTTTGTGCTTATATCTTTCTCTTGGTTTATTTTTTGTAATTAACAACTGGAAGGCTGACCCATAAGAAAATAAGATGTCTAAAAGATAAAAGAGACCCAAAAGAAGTGAATAAGATATAAAGAGGTCAGGGGCTCCTAGAGGGGATGAGGGTGCCTGGGAGTTGGTGTAAAAATTCATGAAAGGTAAAGTAATGAAGTTTGGTCTTTGGGGTGTGTAAGACCAAAGAAAAAGCAAGAAATACATAAAAGAGGCCAAAGATAGTAGTCAATTACTAATTTTCTCTCTTAGGAATCACATGAATAATAGTATGTGATTAGGACCTATAAATGTACCCAAGAGTGTGATTTTGTGTCTACAAAAAGCATAAATCACGTTATAGACCAAAAGTATCATCCTAGATATGTTCATGGAAGATCAAGTACTTTTGCTAACATAAGGATGTCTCCAAGCATAGGACCTTGCATCTTTGAGACAAACCTTTAGGGAAGGTTGGCTTTCTCTACCTAAACCTAATGCTAACACTAATCCTAATGCAATAAAAACACATCTAACTAATCGTAATCTATGCATTCACAAGGAACATGGTTAGAATTATATAGAAAGAGAAATCCTAATATAAAAGGGGGTAGTGATAGCACTAAGAAAAGGGGGATAAACACTTTGCATGAGGGGAAAATAGGGTAAAATGGGAAACAAGAGGAGAGACATAAGTGTCACAGACCAAATTGCATCTAAAACTTCCACTCTTGACACAAAACACAACAAAATAGAACTTGCAAAGGAGAAATACATTCACAACATACTACAACAACAACAGAGTTTCATTGATCCAACGAATTTGAATAATTAACAATGTTAGTGAAGATAAATGTAGCCACTAAACAAGATTTTATTACAATGAAAGTATACATAGACCATTACAGCTAAAATTTAAGGCAAAAGAACACATTTTCAAGTCCAAATGAAGGCTTGTAACTCACATCTTCTTGGGAAACCATTTTGGCATGTTTCCCTTGCAAATCGATAGATTCCACCTTTTATAATGAGGTGAGTTACAAATTATAGAGAAATGGGAGGAAAAAGAAGAGAGAAAGAGAGAGGGTATACTACATTTGAATTCAATAACTCCAATAAACACCATGAATTCCTATAACACCACATGGGTAGCTTATTCCATGTCATTTGGTCAGTTAGGATGGTGTATGGGTGTTATTGAGTAATAGTTCATGTTGGTGAAGCATTGCATACCTTTGAATCTAACAAACTACATGTTAACCCCAAAAATCATCTGTTTGTGATTTTAACCCCCCAAAATCCATAAATTCTTGTGTTTCTTGAGGCCATAATGAATTCCTTAAAGAGATGGTTATAACGAGACCAATTTCATGAAATTTTGATTTATGGATCAAAAGATATGGCCAAAAAACTAGTATCTTTATTGCACGGGTTGAAGATGTATTTACATTTCATACAATTTCATTTCTACATTTTTTACCGTTGACCTCTGAAGAGGTGACATGTGTCGTGGGTGGGTGTCGAGGTTTGAATTACATCTTTTAATTTTACAGGACTGAAAAACTATGAACTTATTTCTTGTATTGCATGTCTAGTATCTAAATGAATGCCACATGTCCAACATGTGATCATACCTTAGACCTTTGAACGTAGTTTACAGTTTGTTACGAAATTACAAAGATGCTACCTATTTTTCAACCTCTTCAAACGCTCAATCTCCTGAGTCCCCCATTTTGCCCTTCCTTAGAGACTGTTGCTACCTTTTTCCTAATATATTTACTACATCTAAAAGCAAACAAACATACAAATTAAATTTCTACAGTATTTTTCCTTACACAAGTCAGATTTTTTGAAACGTCAAAATCATAAAGACCTGGATTTCATTTAAATTTTCCCAACTCCCTAATCCTGTAGATGATTGAGTCCTTGAGTCCTTTTACTGTAGATTATCCTTAGGATGCCCCTGCAACAGCAGACCCAGCCGTCCATGTTTTTATGGACGGTTGTGATGCACCCTAGTGGCGCATATTGAGTGGAGGGTAGACAACACTCCCATTATTGACGAACACATTCCTAAAACGGTTGAGAAAAGGATTTCCCAAGAAGAAGAAATCCAATCCTCTCAACTGTCCAATCCTGTTTGACGAATGTTTTTCAAAATTGAATTAACTCAAAAGACTTACTTCCTGATCTGCATTGCATATTAGGATCATAAGCCAATTTAACATCCAACTAGATCTTCACAATCATGTTTGATACATACAAGCCAATAAAAAACAGGAAACTTGGAGCCAAACTTTTACTAAAACATGTTGTTTGAGGCCTTGCTTTGCTCACAATTTATAAAAGATTTGCATCATGATGAACACGATAAAAAGATAAACACACATTTATGGGTCATGAAACAAAATAAGTATTTATCAAACGTGTGAACACAGGATTTTTCAAATTCTAATGTTTAAAATGGTAACCCATACTATGAGGGAGAGTAACATATATGATATCAATAATAATGACATTGTCAATCAGTAGTGTTAGATTTCATGCCATGCATCTTCATATGTGAGTTTTTTGCGCTAACTGCTGAATGAAATATTACAAAAATGCAGTCAGTAAGACCTGGGCAAGTATGTCTAGTTTCCTTCTTCTGCAACTAACTTAACGGTGGTGACTAACCAAGTGTTCCATCTATGTTGCAGGTAAATCTGTAGAAAGTAACCTGTGAGGGGTAACCTGTGACGGAGATGACGAGAAAGAATCAACTGAAACAAGAACAAATCAAAACAGCAAACAGACTTCAGATGTACCAATTAATCATTTTTATTTACATACAAATTTTATACAGTATGGCTAATAGAAAAATCATGCACCAGATCTTCATTGGCACCTTTAAAACAGGTAAATGGAGCAGCTACAGTTGTTAGTTAACAGGTCAAAGATGATAACCTCTACAAACATAATAAATATTATCAAATTTATACAGTGAGATTATACCATTCTTGACAGAAAACCCATCTAGTGATTACTTGCTTATGTATACATATTTGAAGTAGCCTCTACATTGAACAAAGACTACTCATTTGGCAGGTGGCAAGCTTTTGCCTGGGCACCAATTAAAGCTCAACTTCACTATACAAGAGCACTGTGAGCACACCTCCTGATACAAAACTTAGAATCTCTACAATATTTTTCAGGGGCGCATGTTTCATCCACAAACTCAAAACAGGTCACTGCCATTTTCTTGAAGTGACTTGACTTCTGTGATAAAGTTGCATCAGTTAAAGACAAATTTCAGAGCAAACTATTCTTCCAACTTGTATCACGTCAAAATAAACTGGCAATACCCCGAACTTTTGGAAATGCCAGAGAGCATCAAACAATTTTGATTTTTTCTTGTTTACATGAGGAAACACACTGCATCAAAGATAACGAACTGAAACTCCTTTCTGCTAGCACAAATTAGTACATTAGATATCATCATAATGCATGCTGTTCAGAATCTTTTTACAAAATTTAATGATTCAGACATCCAGAGGAGGAGCATCATTGTGCATTCTTTTCTGAACAGCTTTTCACCGCTGCAACTCTTGCTGCCGTGGCTGCTTTATTGGCAGCTGCAACAGACTTATTAACCCTGTCATCAACTCGAGTAACTTCAAATGCCTTCTCTGCCGCATGCCTTGCTTCCTGATCACAGAAAAAATCCATAGTAAGGAGAAATTTTAAAACATGTTCTTGATTAAAAGACCTCTGTCAGTGTCATCTAAATCAAGAGTAGAAGAAATCTGAAAAACTGACTCTTAGAATCTTCCAAATAGCAGTTTCCTCATAATTTTTTTAATTGAAAAGCACTGCAAAAATTCATTACTCTTACGTACGATCAGCATCACATGCTCACCAATACTAATCTTGGTTCGAAATTTAACATACCTGGACTGCATGCAGGACTTTGGCATGGCTCGCCCCCTTGGTTAAACCTGGTTGAGAATTAAGGGTACTAGGTGTCTCTAAGACACCACAATGCCAGTGCCCAGATTGTGTCTCACCATTTCTGAATGTATACATTCCAAGACCTTGCTTTCTTCCCTCATGCCATGCACCCTCATACCGATGCTCATTTTGCAAAGCGATAAACTCCAAAACCATGCATTTTGTCTGCAAAGTATTCTCCAGCGTAGGTATCTCCATTTCTGCATCCAATCAATCTTTCTTCAATACATTTACAGATAATTTTAGGAGATTTAACCCTTCATCCCCTAAGAGATGTGATTAAACTTATCCAGCTAAACGAAGCATTATTAGACTACAAGAATCATCCATAAATTGCTAGCAGCAGAGCTGTGTAGAACATGGCCTCCACTATTTTTCCTCTCCTTAATTTTAGGCCCTATACAGTGGGAGCTCAAAAGGAAGAGATGCAGCTTCACAAATGCCTTTTAAATTCATTGGCAGTTGTTACTGCCTGCAAAATTTATTACAATCTTAATATACACAGAAATTTCGTTGTTCAACAAGGAAGAAAAATGCAACATTTGATGATATGTTATTATGTTTTAGTGAGATTGTGCGTCTTCTTCCTTTCATATTCTTTGCAGGACTCTTCGGTTACATTAAATGGGTTCTTTGTTGCCCATTCACTTGCAAACAAAGATTGTGTGAACGTTAACAATATATTAACAACATTATTCATGATACCTAACCGTGTATTTTACACTGCATATAAGCATCAGCAATGTGAACACTGACCCCAACGCAGTAAATAATTAAGAAACATTCCTATAACACTGATCTAAAGTGATCCAGAAATATCAGATCAATACATCATAAATAGCTAGAGTCATACTGCCTCTGGCAGCCAAAGCTCCCATTCTCAGGGGAAACCCCCAAGAGTTCTTAAACCATCATAGGGATAAGAAGTCAGAGGTATGACATTACCATTTCCTATTTTCAACTTTGTTCCTTTTATCTTGTCAATTCTATTGGTCTGTGATTTTGTTTCTGAATAGGGTGAAATATTTCCTTAATTACAGCAAACCAGATGCTAGAGTGAAGGGAATTCAGAAGCATTATCATGTTAGAAAGTAGCGATTTCAAAGAAAGTGTGATGTGCTTGAGCAAATATACCGATTCGATCAATCATGGAATAAATCTAAATAATTAGATTGATTAAATTCTATAACACAAACTAGAGTTAACATACCTGAAGTGGTAATACCCAAGTCCATGTTTGACACCCCATTTGAACTCTCCAACATACCGACTTCCATCCTCACAGGTCTGCACACCACAGCCATGGCTCTGCCCATTGGACCACTCCCCTGCATACATATCGCCAGTATAAAATCTATAAACACCATAGCCATGCCTCAATCCCTGCCTGTATTGGCCCCTATACCGGCTACCCCTAGCCCATGTCTCAACCCCATATCCATCATACTTTCCATCTACCCAATCGCCCTCGTATCTTCCATTAACATAGTAATAATAAACACCACTGCCTGAGCATTTACCCTGATGAAACTCACCCTCATATACATCCCCATTGCTGTAGACCTCTACCCCTTCCCTGCCAATTTTGGGCCTGCTTTCATACTTGGGCTTGGACCCAATAGTCCATGTCACGGATGAATTGCTTTTCATTCTCCTCCTGTGAGTGATTGCAAATGCAGCCAATGGCTTGACCCATGAAACAGCAAGGCAACCCCAGCTCTGCCCAAGGCTTGAGCCCCTAACCAGCCTCATTGAAGGCAGCCTAAACCCAAGCCTCAAATCAGGAAACGCAATCTTCAGTGATATAACAACTGCAGTCACAAAAACGAGTGCAGCGAAAGAATCAAACCAGATACCTCTTACAAGTGAAGCATCTGAATCCGAATTACTAAAACCAGAGCTCTCCATTCCCCTGATGTAATACCACAGGCAGGGCACCATAACTACCACCAGGGGAGGAAGCAGAAGCTGGAACCTGAAAGATGGTTTTCTGTGTATGACCATATCGGATCCCCCTCCTCTCCTGGGCCACTTGGTGGTTTTAGAATACTGCTGTTTTTCTTTTTCCTCGGCGGATTTTGCCTCTGCCAGGTCTGAAAAGCTATCAATACAGGATTTGATAGTTGGTGACCTTAACAGCGAACTGGGTGTCCGCGTCAGTTTTGAATGAGCGGCTTTGATGTGGTTCTCCATGCTGCGCAGGTGGTTTTGCTCATCTCAGATTGCAAAAAAGCGGTTCTGTCCTCCTCAATACTTGATCCTCCTCCTCATCCACCTCCTCCCTAATCATGATCATCTCCAAAATAACACCGATTAAAAAATCCAAAATCCCAAAATCCCAAATCCAAAATCCCAAATCCCAAATCCTAAATACTCCTCCGCACTCTATATAACAAATCCTGCATACCCTACATCCCATAAAACCATTTTTTTAGTTTTTGTTTTAATTTTTCAGACACAACAAAAAATAAAGCTCCACAACAGTCATTCTTTTCCCGCTCCGCCCAGTTGAATCATTCACCTCCTCTGCCACAACCGGCTGCAAAATTTACCCAAACCAAAACAAAGAAAGAAAAAGATTTTGTCTCTCTTTTGAGCGAAGAAGAACATGGGCGTTGTTGTTACTACAAAATCCCAAGCTCCTCGGGCAGAAAGACCTTTTTTTAGGCTTTCTTTACCGATTTTCCACATACCCTTCTTTAGCCCCAAACACCCCACATGGGTCGCTCTGCCTATATGTCATATACACATTGTATATGCGCCAGCCTGTAGGCTATATAAACATAATATATATGCCGTCTACTGTACATCTTCACCAATTGGGTATTGTCTCTTTCAACGCATGAGCATCATCATGGAAAATTTCAGAGATTTTTCTCCAATTCGGGCACTCCAGATAAATAATAAAAATATATTATCAATAATTGAATAAAAGCTTCCCCAGGTTTTTCTCTCTCCTTTTCCTGGGAGTTTCCCAACGGCCAGGTTTCATTCAATTTGGTCCGTCGATCCTTGATCCGACGGTCCCCGATCGCCGTACGTGCGAAACTTCCTTTCCTGGTAGATTTCGCGCCAAACATCTGCCACGTGTTTAGCGCATCGGCCGTTGGATCGAGTTCGTTTGGCTCGTGTCGTTAGTTGCATCCGATGGCTGGCACGAAATTACGGAGGTATAGATCCCGATCGTGCGGTTGAGGTTTATTTGTATTTTGGACCGTTGGATGGTGATCGGACGAGTAGTTTTGTATTTTAAGGCCGGCAAAGCGGCTGCCCTTTTGTTGACTATGTTGTTAACGGAAGAGCGCTGAATTTTAGTTTAATTTTTAATAGGATATAATATATAATTATTAATAATAATATAATATTGGGTTTTATAATTATAGAATAATGGAGTTTTTAATTATGTTAAGTGATTGAAAAGCTAAAAGATCTTATGGCTTTTAATGTCCATAATATGATATTTTAGATAAAAGATCATACGCTTTTATTTTTATTTTAAATTTGAAAAAAAAAAAAATTGATCTTCCTATTTTTATTGATATTTATGGGAATTTGTATTTTGATGGATAGAATGACAAGTCCTGTGATATTTTATAAAATTGAGATAGAAGATTGAAAGTTTCCTTATTCTCATCTTATGGTATTTAAGAGTTGAAGTATAAGTATGACCAATTTTTTGGATGAAAAAGATCTTATATTATATTTAATGCAATAAGATACAAGATAAGATTGATGTGCATTCCTCTCGCCCTTGGTGGATAAAGTGGAAGTGGTATGTTGATACTCCTTTTGTAACTACAAAGCCAGCAAGTATGACCAAATTTGGGATATAATAGTTTGAAGTATAAAAATGACCAAATTTATATATGTGACTATGGGAAGCAGGGGTTAAATTTGACAGTCGGTTAAACATTTTTCGTGATTTTAGACGTAAAATACTTGTAAATATTTTATAGAACCATCACGTACGACTTGCATATTTCAAATGTGGCCGTCAATTTTTATATGCATTCGTATGCAAATTATATTAGTATATATTAAACATAATTAAATAAATATGGAATAGTCATTTATGAATTTTACAAGTAATGTATAAATAACCGTGTTTTGTATTTTTGACGCACAACTTAAAAAAATTACCGTCATTTGAAATTTTTTGACAAACGTAGGTGGCCATCAAATTCAACTCCTGATGGGAAATAGTCTATATATTAATGATACATTATAATTAAATAAATAAATTATAATTCAATTTTAAATATATATAAATCGGTAAAGTAGATTCAATTGTATAAAAGTATTATTATCCTGCTGTAGGTAGGGTGTATAGACATCATAAATTTATTTTCCTTATTTTGTCAAGCGAATCACAAAGATCCAAATGGCATTATGAAAAATATTAGGACTATGCAATGAATAAATTTAGCAATCAATGAATTGAAGTGTTGTAACAGTGATCGTGAATATCTTAGTTGTGGCATTTATTTGGCATGTGAATCAGATGTTAGCTATTTTAATAACCCTGTGCATTATTATTTGTTCTAATCTTGTATTGAGTTTCGCTATTGTAACTTGTAAGGTGCACTCTTTGACATTGGAGAGTAAGGAGCTGCAACTAATTTTAGTAGTATTTTTCCCATGACCATGCCCTGCATGAGGTTTCCAAAGGTCTATCACAACTGGTATTTATAATGTTTATATTATTTATTCGACCTAAATTTTCTAATTTTTTAGATTTGCATAATCTCTTTTTTTGTCAAGTTTGTGACCACAGAGAATCCCTTTGCCTTTTTTGCAATGTGTTTATTGTGTTTGTTGTTGTTGTGACGGTTGAATCTGTGATCTAAGGCTTTTTCATTGAGCATATTTTTGGCCATTGTTACTCTGTTTTCCACGTTCTTGTTTTCCTCTGTTTTTGCTCTCTTTAGGGCCACGTCTAGATACAACCTGCTTTAAAAAATCATAGTGTGTTCTCAAATATAATTGTATTTTTTAATCTTTTAAAATTAAATTAAGACTGGTTGTAAGCATAGTTACTCATATAATGAATATACCTTTGAGATGTTCCAAACTAAACATATCAAATAGTGGAATGCAACTTTACACTCTCTTTCTCTCAAACCCGCCCAAATTTTAGTCAAACTATTTCCAACACATAAGGTGCAACAATCTATTGAATGAAATAGGCACCAAAGTATATTCAAGTCTTGGTCTTAATATTAATAATGTTTTAGTTTTTTATAAATGTTCTTCCTAGGTCAATATTCTTATCCAACTTATAATCCTGCAGTATTAGCTTCTTGAGGGAGTGGAGGTTTTAGCATCCTAGGAGACTTACATTTGATGACCTGATTAGCTGTCAAATTGGCAATTATATTCCATTAACATCTTATACATTGAAAGGATAGATCGAGATCTTTTGATTCCATTCTTATTAGATCATTTATTTTCCAATCAGCTCAACATTCTTCCTTGACTATCTAAGATAGACATAGATTTTCATCCCACTTATAATTTGTTTTATACTTGTTTTTTTTGCTATCTTCACTCTTTATAAAATAGCCATCACTTATGCCTTATTTTATCTATCTTTCCCTATATGAATAAAGTAGATGAACATGGGTTGCTCATCTTCATCCCTGAAGATTCATGTCATTTGGCTAAACTTGGGTTTTTTATTGCTTGTTGGCGAAATAATTTGTCGCAAGGGAAAATTATGGGATTTCACCAATGCTCTAGGACTAGGTCACTCTGCTTGAATGGGGCAACTCTATTTAATGAAAGAAAGGAAATAAATATAAACTAAACTGGCCAGGGATCACACTGGAATACTTCCCTAAACCTGTGGCAACTACTTGTATGGGATACAAGGGAGGAAAATTGCTTAGAGAGAGATAGGAAAGGAAAATAAGAGGGGGATTTTAACCAACAAATAACATAGCTGAGTTTGTTGCATTAAAATCATAGTATTTCACTTACATCAATCAAAAGAAACTATTCACATAGAAAGAGGAACAATCAAGAAGAAACACAAAGTGTTATTACATCATGTTGCACTATTTACAATACTCTTGGAGTATAAGTTGAGATGGAGACAAAATTTCAATACATAAGAGAATAGAGGAAATGAAGGCACTTGTTCCGAGAAAGACAATGGGAGCTAGTAAACAAGAATTAACCATCCATTTACAATGAGGAGGTCATCTCCTTTTATAGCTTTACAATTCATCTTGTCATCTACCCCCCACGTGACTTTTCATATTCCCATTACAAGTGACTTTTCAAATGTCCTTAGGAAAGTCAAAATAAGTCCCCTTTTTATAATTTCAAAAGGGACTTTTACATTGCACAAATATTACATAGTCACTTTAATGAATAAGACAAAAATTCATTATTACACACAATGAAGAATTAGAATAAAGGGGGTAGAAGGAGAGTGAAGAAGGAGAAATAGAAAGGAGAAGGATGAAGTAGTTCAATTGTTTGATGAAGATTCCGCTTCCGATGCATCCCATGGAACTTCAATCATTTTGAACTCAATCCATTTCACTTCTCGGACAAAACGGACAACCGTCAGTGTGATCTTTTATGATTGACGAATGCTCACATACCCCAATATGTTGATCCAAGCCTCCAGAATGTGGCTTAACATCTTGCACTCAGTAAACCAATTTTTGTGATCCTGAACAATTTTTGAAATAGAGCCACAAATTGTTGCAAGTGACTTCATGGTGTCTTCGTGGAAGGAGAAGGGGTCTTCTGCCTCTTTCTGAACCATTTCTTGAAAAGGAGTCATGAGCTCTTCCAAAGATGTGTTTACACTGATAGGAGGGGCCCCAAGCTCTTGAACACATCTGTTTAGATCTTAGAGAATTCCCTGAGCATTGTCCTCATACTCTTTAAGCTCTATCAAAGCATATTTAAGTACATCACACCTTGCAGTCTTGGTGTGGAACCAAAAAGGGGACAAGTTCTTAACTAGAGTCATGAACACATTTTTGCTTATCAAGAATGAGGATTCAAGATTCCCCATTTCGAAGATAAATGGGAAAACACTAGCCCATATCATCTTTTCTTTCTCCATTTCCACCTTGGTGCCTGTTATCCAAAATAAGCCCATGCTTATTTTTGGCTAACTTCTCCTCCATTCCCTTTGCTGGTACTTAAAATGAAATTTTTACATGCTTCAGGGACTCTAAATTTTCTGGAAATGGTTCCATCAGATAGAAAATTTTCTTACCTTTCCAAAAAGGTAAAATTTTCCTCCTAACTCCTTGTACTTTTTAAGTTATGACTCAGCGGAGTTTCTTGGGAAGATTTTCCCTTGACAGGCCCGCGGCCAATAAGAATGCACCATGTGGCAGGGCGGAGTGGTGGATGTCGGGGAAAGTTCAAGTTTTTTGGCTCTTTGGACAAAAGCGTAAAAGGCCAAACTTTTTCCCGCGGGCCCGCGGATGAATGAGGAGTCGACACGTGTCCAATCAGGGCAGAGTGGCGGGGCACGGGGAGAATTGGGAAGTGTTTTCCTTTTGGCTAAAAGCCCAAAATTGAAATTTAAGCCCGAAGGCCCGCCGAGCGATGAGAAGCCACCACGTGGCAGCGGAGCGCAGGAGTTTTTGGGGAAATTGTCCCAAGATGAAATCAAAGGAAAAAGACACGCCTTTGGCCCGTGATTCCACCGACCAATGAGAAGGTGACACGTGTCCTATGGCGGCGGAGGTGTGGGGAAAAAAGGGGAAATTTTCCCAAAATGAAATCAAAGGAAAAAAAGGGACAGGTTGAGCCCGCGATTCCACCAATGAACCAGAAGACGCCACGTGTCTCGGGGCAGCGAAGGCGCGGAGATTTTTTGGAAAATTTTCCAAAAATGCAAAAAGTAAAATTTTGACCCGTGAGCCCGTTTTTGGAATCCGATTTTTCCGCCTCGAAATTTTTGCCCAAGTTTTTGCCCTAAATCTTCAGATGGGCATATCTTTTGATCCAGAGATCAGATTTCAACAAAATCAGACTTTTTGGAAAGGTATTGAGCCCCTCTATGCATTGGAGGAATACAAACATTATTTTTTATAGGTTTCGATGGAGAAAATGTCAAAAACGTCTTTCAAGATTTTAATGCGAACCAGATTGCTTCAAATGAGTTGTTTTTTCTCAAATCCACCATGGTGGCTTTCTCCCACACGCCAAGGATGAAGAATCAGTTCGTTTTGATGGAAGAAAACCCAAAAAATGTCTTCTCATGCCATAAATGTGAGATCAGATTGCTTTGAAAGCTGTGTTGCACCAAATTTATCATTTTTCTCTCCAACACGCAAAGCAGAAACAGAGGAGGTCGATTTGATGGATTGCAGGCCGATTTGAAAGGATTAATGGCGGGTGGTTGAGGAAAAAGATCAAATTTTTCTTCCTCCTCCATTTTTCCTCTCATTTCTTCAGCTATAAATGTAAAAAATGTGATCTATTGTAATGTTGGACATTTTTCTCTTGCAAGCTCTCTTTTCTTCCTTAGTAGGTAGATTTATAGAGTTTCAGACCTCTCATATAGGCTGCAGCATATGTTTTTTGCCTCCTTACCATTGTAATGCATTGTATTAAACTTGGGAATGATAATAGATGTTTTGTGATTGATCTTCCAATCCTCTCATGCATTTATCATTGTATTCTGATCTTTCATTACATTATGGTAATATGTGCATGCTTTGTGCTACATTCTTATGATCTGTGTTTATTTGTTAAACAAAAGTTCATCACTCCTTTGGTGTATCACCATTTTAGCTTAGTTTTGTTTCCGCTTTCTTGCATTTTCAACCATGTCTCCTTGGAATTCAGATTAGGAATTAGTATTGAACCTCTACAAATTCATGCATACACTTAAACAGAGGAGTAAGAACCAACTTCAATTTGGAGAGTTTTCTTCCCTTTGCAAGGTCCCACACCTTGGAGAAAACTCAATGTTGTGCAATCACACTAAATGACCCAATTCTGGACTGTAGATCTGAAGGTCATTTTGGGGTGTTGTAGATTTGCACTAACAGTGCCTTTGATTGTTGAGATGGTACCTGAAATGAAGCGAAACAGGGAGAGGATCTTAGGTAAAAGAACATTCCCCTTTTCAATGATTTTCCCCACCCACTTGTCATTTTCCCTCCCCTGTATTGTGAATCCTTAGGCTTGTTTGAGGGGCTACGGGTCAAATTTGCTAATGGGGGAGGCAAGGAAGATGAGCCTAGCGTTAGGAATGACTGCACATGTGAAGACAAGGTCCTCACATGTTCCTCCAATTGATCGATGGTTTGTTTGTATTCTTTATTCTACTCCAGTATCCAAGTTGAAGACTCCTTGAAAAGATGAGTGTCAAAATGTGCCAAAATGTTTCACTCGGAATGTTTCGTTCCTTTTAGAAACAGATAAGGTTAGGGGCTAGGAGGAATACCTGTAGAATGTCGAGATGGTGTGCACGTACCGTAGAGAAAGATCAGGCTGATTGCGAAGAACTCCTTTTTGTCTTGGAAGGACTACCTGCAAATAAGAACACAAGACCACAAGATTTTGATTAGACAATAAATGAGGAAACTGCCTTGGGCCCAGGAAATATAAAACTTCCTTTCGAAGGTGGTCAGTTTCCCTGCTAATATGAATTAACACAAAAGACTGTAAAATATCAATTAAGTTGCTTCGTTGAACTGGGTAGGGGAAAGGCTGGATTTCTGGTTTTGATCAGAGGAACCGATGCCGGTTACTGATAACCGATACCGGTGGGTTCTAGGATCTGTAGGTTGGTCGCTTTATGGGGTAGTTGTGTTGTTTGTAAGGCTGTATATAGGTGGTATTAGGAAATAAGGTGATGAGAGGTAGATGAATGATAGTTAGATGCAATGACACGTTGGGTAGTGGATCCAAGAATGGATTTAAGAGGACTGTGATTCAAAGAGCATAAGAAATGTTATAACAGAGGACATGCAAGATGTGACTTACTGGTTTTGACAAAGATGCAAGTTGATCTCCTTTGCTGTAAACACTTCTGGTTTCTTCACTTGTCTCTGCTCAGTCAAGTGAAGATCTGGACTCTTCTTTTCGCTCCCAATGATCTCTGTTGATTCAAAAATCCTTTCCTTTGATCCAAAATGAAATTTCGATCCTTTATTTTTGGTTTGGGGAGGCCATTTACAGGGAGCCGATGGCGGTTACGTAACCGACGGCGGTTGAGTAGGAACCGGCATCGGTAAGGAAAAAGTAGGCTATTTTTAGTAAAATAGCCCACCTTCCCTGCTTTTCTCCCGAGAGATCAGTTGTGGGCTTGGTCAAGTGGCTAGAAGGTCGGTTTTGGGTGCGAGTAAGGAGGCATTAGTTATGGATGTGAGTCTAGACCAAGTCATAGGTCTTAATTAGGTTAGTTTAGGGTTAGGGCTAGGTCATGATGAGGTGGCAAAATGAGGTGGCAGGTAAGGTGATGGTGGATTTATCAATTACAAGGTAATTAATAAATAATTGTGTAAGGTTTAGGTAATGAGGTTAGGTTGCGAAATGGGATGCGGGTCACAAGGGGTCGTAAGACACGAATTTGGTGTCTACAGGGGGAGGCAAGGAAGATGAGCCTAGCATTAGGAATGACTGCACATGTGAAGATAAGGTCCTCACATGTTCCTCTAATTGATCGATGGTTTGTTTGTATTCTTTATTCTACTCCAGTATCCAAGTTGAAGACTCCTTGAAAAGATGAGTGTCGCCTTCATTTGTAGCCTGACCAAGTGAGACTCTAGTCATCTCATAGTCATTGGGGGTCATTTCCTCCAAAGGTTTGTCTACCTTGGGTCTTTCAACTTCCACGAACTGAGCTCCAGAAGCCTTTGTGTAAAATCTTGAAGTTGTTTGTGCTTTCCTTGACTTCTTGGATTTCATGTACTTCGAGATGGCCTCGAAGTTCAGTGTTGCAACTTGTATTGTTCTCGATTCTCCACCAAGAAAGTCATAGACCCATGGGAATGGATCCGAAGGTGTGGACAAGATTTCGAGGAGCTCTAGTGCGTATTGTGGGATCAATGTATGCTCATTGTGAGCTGACTCAATTACCTCAAATGAGACACTTGGCTCCACTTGATGCATATGATATCGGGAGGTATCAATCTCTCCTTGTTCCAATTATTTAACTTGTTCCTCCCCAACCTTAGCTTTCTTGTAAGACTTCGTGGGAGGTGAAACTTCATTGCTTTTGGTTTCCACCGCCTTTCTCTTGTAGGTCTTCTCAGAATGGGATCAACCAACAACTCTCTCAGGATCCTTGAGAGATGGTGAGTGTGATAGTTGTCTAAGAAGGGTTAAAGTGGTGCCTTCTTCCCTATTAGAGTCCTTCTTTCTTCTAAACCATTCCCTTGATATTTGGATCACCACTTTGGTCCACTCCTTGATATCTCCATCTTCACGAATGCTCCACGAGGGAGGAGGAAGGGGGGATAATTTCACCACCTAATACTCTAAATTGAACAAATCAAAACAATCTTCTCAAACTCCTCCAATGAACCTGTTAAACATGAATGCTCCCATCTGTTTCATGGTCATCCTTATGTGTCCTTTTTCCTAAACTCAAGGTCATCCACACAATTTTCCCAATAGTCTTCCAATTGGGGAATGTGATGCAATCTAAAAACATGGAAAGACTCAGGATCTTTCTGTATTTCAAAGTTGAGCTTAGCGACATATGCGAATAGATGAAATGTGGCTAGGGAGGTATCAATGTTTGTGGCATCTCCTACACTCTTACATGAGAAGCCACTGAGTGAGATAGGGAGTGAGATACCCTTCTTATTTGAACCCTTACATTTTAGATGCACCTGAGAAAGTTTCCTATAAAGCTCCACCAGGATGATCTTATCACTAGGATACTTGGGTAATCTGAGCGGAGCAAGGTTGAAGCCACTCACCCTGATGTAGTTGAAGGTATGAAACTATGTGAAATAACACCCATACTTCTCAATTAACTCTGCTACCCGAGGAGAGATTCTTCTTTCAGGATTTCCTTCAAGGAGAAAGATGATGAACATGGTGAATGCATCTTTCACCCATGTGAAATGAACATTACTTTCCTTGAATATGATTTGTTTGTACTTCTCGAAGGCAGGGGGGCTCTGAGGATCATTTTGGGAAGTGGATAATCCTCGGTAGGGTCTAGTGTATACAAGGGCATACACTAGATAGGAGGTCATAGTGAATCTCTTGGTGGTGACTAGTTACATTAGTTGTTGGTGGAGATTGTCATAGATGATTTGGTGCCAATCTATCATTTGAGTTCCCTCCATGATTGTCATCACGAACCAGGACATCCAGTCTTGAAATTATTTGGTGTGTTCTTGTCCCATTACTCTACTCAGTAAGATAATGGAATATGAGTAGGCTTCATGAATCTCACTCCTTAATAGTAACTTTGGTAGCCTCGATGGTTTCCTCTTGGGTTTCATCCAGGAGCCAACTGCAATCCCTTGTAAATAGGAGTCAGTCCTGAGGCATTTTTGGGTTACAAATTCCTTTGTGATGATCACCACGTTGTTTTGAGTTGGAATTTGTTGGAAACTTGAAATCCCCTTTGACGTCAGTGTTAGGAAATAACGGATAAAATATGTGGAATAATCCCTCACAGAATCGTAACACTAGAAACTAATATGCAGAAAATATTACAGATCTCAAATAAAATTACAGAATAAAATAACACAACACAAAGAGACAATATTTTACGTGGTTCACCCAATTTGGGTTACATCCACCAAGAATCACTTGCTCATATTTTATTACAAACCAGTGCTCTCTCAATACAATACCCAGATCTGTTTCGAGCTATGCTCAAGAAACTCTATAGAATCCACACCCGAATTCAAAACACATCTGCAATGTTACATTATATCTACCATATGCATAAAACCATATAAGTAGACAACTGCTTAAGCAGTTTTACAAAATCGTGGGTATTAAAACCATGGGAAAAAACCATCCCATAAACCTATGGGTCAAAAAACCTGCCCATATGAGAAAAGCACGTTTCTTGATATATCGGACACATTTTAAGGCCAAAAAAAAAATTGGGGGCTGTGGCCCCAAACCCCGACGAGACAATTGTGGAAAGTGTACATTACTCTTAGTGTATAGTCTTCAACACTTTCTCACATGAAAATAGGCTCCACAACCTAACAATCAGGATTGCTAGCAACGAGTTGTCATCCGCAATGATTGTCTAGGGGATATGTTAATAGTGTTTGGCACAAGCCAAGACCAACTCAGTGCTCTGGATTGAAAGTGGGTGGCCTCCTAATATAAAAATACCACTGGAAACTATCTTTTCTTTTGTAAGCTCTCTTACTTCATTTTTTATCTGATTCCTCGTCTCTTCCAAATCCAAGTGGGCTACATCATTGTCCCCCACAAGTGGATATTATGTAGATAAGGTTGAAATTGGCTTGTATACAGTGTATTTGATCTTCATGGTTTCCAGGAACAGTGAGGGGATGAGGAGATGATGGTGTGTGTGAAATTTGGATGTGATATGAGAACTTACTATTTTTATTAAGTCACACCTCACCCTTACTTTCTAAATTTAGCCAATTTTCCCAATTTTCAAAATTTTCAGCTTTAGAGTCCCACACTTGATGATTACATAGAGGGTTTAGGATGATTGATTCTTCTTTATCATTCTTACTATTCTTAGTAAGGATTAGATGAAAAATTACTAAAAATGGAAATATGCCTTCTGGTTTTTCGATTGAGATGAAAATGGTCTCACTGGATTAAGAATTTCAATGTGCTCTCTTTCTCCAATTTTCAAGTGTTTTTATCCTCCATATTTATTTGAATCTGAAAAGACAATTTTTTTAACTGAAATATTTAGGGAGGTGATGTAAAAAAATCATAGGGTAAATCTAAATGAGGTTTGGAATCTAGATAATCTCAAAGGTGTTCATAATTGGAGTGCACAAGAAATTTTTGAGAGGAAACAAATAAAAAATGGGTGAGATGTGAGTAATTTTATGGATTTAGGCATGGGGTTCCTTAATGCAATTTTGACATGACCTGGTTATAGAAGCAATGGAGGGAGGAAATATTAAAAAATGGGCTCAAAAATTGGATAAGTATGTTTTAAATATTCACCCCTTTACTCAGGTTAGGAAAACCCACTCCTTGACCCACCTTTGACACTTTTTCTTAACTAGGGTTGAGGGTGAGTTAGGGGTTACTAAATGAGTTCAAGAAGCTCTCATGTATCTTAACACATTTGGTAAGGGTACATGAGGTGAAAATGTTTAGTAGCATGGTGAAAATATTCCCAACATGAGGGAGAAAAGGGCGAAGAGTAAGGTGAGTGGAAACATGCCCTAAAAAATAAGTGTGAGGTTGTGAGTGACGAGAGAGGGGGAGCTTCCTTAGTGGGAAAAGTTTTTTCACCTAATGAAATTTTACACTAGGTGCAAAGGTGCAGAAGGTGTGGAAAATTTCACCAAGGGCGAGGCTCAACATGGAGAGGGGTCAGTTTGAAGGTGTGAATGGAGAACACTCACCTAATACATGAAGTTGGTCACTTAAGTAACGAATACAATTCCCCCCTTGGTGGTGCAAATTTTGTACACCTCATTATCTTTTACACTAGGTGAAAAGGTACAAAAATGAATCCTAGGTGTGCCATGGTTCATTCTCAACATGGAGAGGGGGCCAAATTGACTTGTGAGTGCATAACACTCACCTAACAATCCAAAAGACTTCTTAAGTGACGAAAGTTTATAACTTACTCTCCTCACCTTGGTGGTGAAATTTTTTTCACCTAATGTAACTTTTCACAAAGTGAAAAGGTGAATAAGTGCATCATAGGTGCAAAAATGTGCCATAGTCACTTTTGGAAACCTTGCCTTCACTGACAGCTACTATAAATAGACATCGAAGAGTAATTTTTTACCTCGAGAGTTTCCCTGAGAGTTACCTAGGAAAAAATTATATCATTTTGACTCCAAAATGTCTAATAAGATAATTCCCATAAATTTTAGGAGTCGATTCTTCCTACAATTTTAAATTTAACCCCTTTTTTTATTCTGCTCAATCTTGTGCACCAGTGAAAGGGACTGCCACCAAAGAGTATGATGATAAAAATGACAACCAACACATTTTCAGTGAAGAGGAAATTACATAGGTCACCATGGGATTTGAATCATGCCTAAAATATCCATATAAATCTTGGAATGCTCTTTTGAATCCCCATTGGGATCAGGGATCTTCATCTGTACTACCATGCCAATATCTCAAAATTTGAACAGTAGAATCTCATGAAACCTTTTGTAATGTGAATTAGGCCTTCTTAGATTTCTGATGAGGATCTGGTCACTTCATAAAATACCCCGAGGCTCCTGAACCATTCATAACAGTCCCACTAGCTTTTTTACTACTTCCATTTCCCTGCATTGTGCTATAAGTAGCTTGGTGTTGCATAGCTTGTTCCTAAAATTGTTTTTCCTTACACAACTTTCCTAAACTTACTTTGATGATCTCATACACCTGAAACACACTTCCCAGATTCTTTATCTCTTCTTTTTTCATTCCTAGAGGGTGTTCATTAGGTGAAAAATCCTAAAAATAGGCCTTTTGGGGATTCCGAGAGCACTTGTCTTTGCTTAGATCTAAATCTATTTATGAATAATTTTGAATATCATCCCCTGAACATGAAAAAAACTTGAAAATCATATTATTACATACCTCCTAGCCATAATGGGGTAAACACATTGATAGATTTGGACGGAGAACAGACTCACATTGACCGAGAGAAGGATTTTCAAGGGTGGTTTAAGTTGTCATGTCAAAAAAATTGAATTTTTCATGCTAAAAATTTTGCATGAAAACATTGTTGTAACATCAAAATTCAATTTTATCCATCCCTATAGGATTTCTCTCGTGCACCATTAAAATTTATTGGCCTATTCCCATTAAACACACAAGGAATTTTGATTAGCTTCCATCTTTCCAAGTTTTCTTCTTCCCAATCAGGTTTATTTAATTTTGATACCCATGTATTGAATAAATCTTATATTGATCTTCCTTCGTACTCTCCATACCAGGCTCTCTACCTCCCTAAAAATCCTATAACTTTGTTTCAAGTACTTCTAACTATAAATTATAGTTGATGATTACAAGAGCGATTTTCCCATGTGGCTATAAGGACTCCATCTTGGATTCTTCTTTGTTACTTCATAATTTACTTTATAACAAACTCAAGAACTACTCAATTGACCTTCATTTTTGTAAAAAACCTTCCCAATATCTCCCATGCTACCTTTGGTTAAGGAATAAGTGATTGTCATCTTAAAGCCTTCTTTTTACATAGAGGACATGATGATTGGCCATAAATCCTCTTTGGATTAAAACATCATATGTTAGATATTTTCCTCACATAGCCAACAGTAGGAAAGCATTGGCTTTTGGAATCCCTTTTTTGTCAAATTTTATTTGTAGGGAATCATTTTCCCAGTCCTTCCTTTACTGTGATGTTTTTCAGAATTGGCTTTGTCTTGTATTTGTTAATCTAATGCCCAAAAATATGACAAGGGGATTGGCTTCGTTATTAAGGGGCTTACCTTCATTATTCCTTGGTTTTTTCTGGGTCTTTGTGATGAGCCTAATCTAGCTCCTCTTATTTTCTTCCCTCTTGTATAGTTATTAAGTCCTTGACATTGATTCCCTATTTTCCCATTGGAATATTTTTGAGATCCTTATAATATTTTGTTTGGCTCAAAGGTCCTGCTTTGACTCATGTATCATCCCAAAATAAATATTTATCCCCATTACTTATATTCTAGCTAAGATCCATCTTAATTAGAGGTATGCATCTGCACATGAAGTTTGAAGCTTAAAATCCATTAGGTAGGGGGCCTATGGTGAAGATTTTCTTCTTCTGGGTTGTTTTGATATTTTCTTCTTATGATTGTTGCATTGTCTATACCCTTCTTTGTATACCCTCTAGACCAATTTTTGCTTCCAAATCCCAATTCATGTATTTCAATACCTCAGCCCCAACACTCCATGTTCCTTTGTCTAAAAATTTTTCTTTTATGCAACTAGGGGGATTATCCTCCCTGCAAATGTCATACATTTACCAATCCTTGTGATAATTTAACTTGTATTGTCTACCACTCCCTTCACACACTCCTTTTTTATTTGTCCTTGTAGGATTGGTATTCTGACATACGTGCTTGGGATTTTTTTTGAAGCACATGATGCTATGAATTATGTATGGAACTTCCTTGGATTATTGAAAAATTGTTTATCTTTTTCCCCACTACTTCTTCATAAGTATATATAATTCTCCAATATGCCTCAATTTTGTAAATAGTAGGATTGTTTTTCATGAAAGGATTATCTGCAAATTTGAAGTAAGACATTGGATTGAATGAACAAATTACATTAAGACCTTTGATTCTATTCTCTTACTCTCGTTTAATTTTTTGGTCAAGAGCCTCTACAAAAATAATAAAGAGAGGGGGATAATGGATTGGCTAATGCAATATTTTGCATGAAAGTGTGTCGATGGAAGGCTATCAACCAAGAATGTGAATGTAGGTGTGCTGATACAAATCTTGACCCTTTCCACCCATTTCTTTGAACTTCCTATCTTCTTCATAATCTTTAATAAAATATCTCAACTGACCTTGTCATATGCTTTGCTCACCCTAGACTAAGGTGACACTCGGAATTAAATCAAGATAAAGGGTTTATAGTACCATGCTTAAACATTTGGATGTTTCAAAAAACCAAAATATGTATTAGGGTTTTTTAGGTGTTGTACCCAGCACTGCTTAAGGATATGATGTCTTTGTTATATTTGTTTAAAGAGTTCAGCGGTTCAGGTTATTTCCAAGTGGTCAACCCTGCAATCATGTCTAAAAAACTTTGAAGCCATTAAGGTACAATTCAGCTTGAATTAAGGAAATTCAGGGTGATCTTTATGGATCGACAACATTATTCATGTGAATTGGAGCATCTCCATCTCTTCAAAAATTGTTTTAATACTGTCGAAGTAAATATTGATCACTTGGCTGAAATTCTTGAAGACCATGGCAGATTCTATTGATCTGGGTTTGTTTCTTATAAATATAAGGTAGATCTGTCAAAGCTTGGCATTCTTCTTATGTTATCTGTAAAATGTATGTGTAATTCTGATGCCTTCAAAATTTTGTTGTGGATCTACTGAAGATCTCAGGAGCCGAGTAATATTTGCAAAGACTACTATGACATATTCTCTGTTTAAATTCTTGCAATTTCAAGTTTTAAGACTTTGTTGCACCAAGAAGATACTAAAACAAACAACTAAATCGTAAAATATGCCTGACAGAGGCCTTTCCCCAGTGATCCTTCCATTCTATATTTCACGAATATATGCATGGGTTCACATACAAAGGCCAATGGTTGAACTCAGAAGTAAACCGATGCATATTCACAATGAGTATATACTTGTACCAACTAAAGTTTCCCTGCAAAGCACTATTCCAGCCTTGAAGATGAGAAAGAAAGAAATCATATTAAACTATGGAAGTCATTAAAACGGGCCACTGGGATTCACAAATACAAACAACAAGACATACTGTAAGAATGCAGATATACAATGAGTATGTAGCAAGATCAGCTAATGTGCCCAAGAAAACTGGCTTTCCATCACTGAAGCTGAAAACAGAAATTATATAATTATGGGCTACTGAATAAAACAGGCCAATGGGATTCAAATGTTGAACCTGCAGACTCATGATGCATACAATCAGTACATCATAATACCAATTAAATCACGTCCTCTTTCAGACCATGGCATTACACATAACACTTTGATGGTTTTATTCTTGGATTATTACACAATTGCACATCCCTTAGCTAGATTCCCTGATATGATCTTCCCTGCAAATAAATGGGAGTTTATCTCAGAGTAGTTTTCTTCCACCCTAATAATTTAATCACAATTTGGAGCATTTTACTAAAAAATAAATATTTTTTCCTACCCATCTTACTTCTCTTATTGTTTATGAAATTTGAAGTGATTTTTCCCCTTGTTATTTTGAACTGAAAAAATATTGAAACCAAAAATATGCTTGTCATCTTATTTGAGGAGAAAGTACTTAGCAAGAAGCACTCCATTTTTTGGAATTCGTTGCGCCACCTCTAAATATTTTGGTGGTGTTTTTTTCTTGTTTTGGTTATTTATTGTATGAATTTTACATGTCAATTCTTCATATTTTCTTCTATCAGATGTACGCACAAATAGAAATTATTTATTTCATGTGTTTTTTTGCTTTATGCTAGTACATTACTAAGATTATAATATTATTCTATTTACTGCTCATTAGCACTTGTAAGGTAATTCCCAATGGTTCTATATGAAAAAACATATAGCTATGAATATATTCAAATATTTCTAATGGTTTTAATTCTCTTTGAGCTAAAAATTTTGTTTTGATGAGTCTCACAAGAGAAACATTGATATGTGCATTCTTTTGTACACAAAACAACATACTGTCGTGATTCCTTGAAATATGCATTTTTAACATGCTCATATTTGTGATTCATTAGTGCTTGTAAGGTAATTCCAAATGGTTCTATCTAGAAAAACAAATAACTATGAATATATGCAAATATTTCCAAAGGTTTTAATTCTCTCTAAATTGACAAAAAAAATTTGATTCATCTTCAGATAGTCTCCACAAGAGCAGTATTGATATGTGCACTCTTTTATGCAAAGGAAACATACTGATGTGAATCATTGTAATAAGCACTGTTAACGTGCTCTGATTTGTGGAGATTTTACATCTGGATTCATGAAAACAATAGTGTAGTATACACTGATGCTTAAAACCCCTCCTCTATTGTTCAAATCCTGCCTTTGAAATTAGGACTCGAGAGACATATTTTGTTGGTATGGAATGTTAGATTTTATTTTCTTGACAATATGTTCACCTTTAGTGTTTACCATGCTAGCAATGTTCCAGATTTCACATTTGCATAAAAGGCTATGCACCTATGATATGAAATGTTAGGATTTCATTGTTTGGAATTTTGTTTGATGTTATGGAAGTTTTACAGTCATTTTATTTATTATTTGGTAACTGGACTGAATTATAGTAAAAGAAAAAAACTATGGTTGTCGACTGTATTGATGTTGAGGACTATATTCTTGTAAAAAAAATTGTTCACATTGACAATATGTTGAGAAAACATAACCTTTTAGAGACATTGCATTCAAGTATAATGTAGGTGATTTCTTGTTCGATACATTTGTTGTTTTGTTACATTTTCATTATAGTTACATTGAACTCCAAAATGGAAACATAGACCACTTCTTGCATTCCTTACATAGAGGCAATGCAGATGCATTCAAATTGCTCCAACTGGAACTAGATCATGATGTGCTTTACACTCTACATCATATTCATGATGTGGAGACATATTTCCATTGAATGAAACTTTTTGCAATGCCCATTACAAATGGAACCGAAATTAGTCTATGGGGAATTTTTTTTACATAAACTAGTTGTTAAAATGGCTTAATATACCAGTATGGGTTTTGTCAAAAACAAAAGGTAATAATTGTTTTTAATTAATGGAAAAACCCATATTGTTTCATTATGTGTGTTTTTTTATGATTCCAATCCTTATTATGACAATTATAAACCCTTGTACTGGAAGAAAAATATTTCTTGCATTTCTGCAATAGAAATAAACTCAATTTCATATTTTTGCACTACAATCGAGACTAATTGGGACAACGTTAACCGTGGTCTAGAAACTACAGGCCTCCATAGAGTCAAGGATTCTACTGTAAACTGTGGTGAAAACTTGTTCATCTCTATTTGTGAATTATGCAATCAAGAATTTTACATTCATTGTCTAAGGCGATATGTTGCTCAGTATTTTTTTAATGCATTTATGTATCAAAATGTGAATGCATTATCTTGCTTGCAAAATTACCTTGACATCGATGTCATAAAAAGTATACCATACAATGCAAATTAGTAAGGCTTTATTACAAACATGGTCATGCCCTATAACAAAGGAAGAATTGAAGGAAAATAAGTTTTCTTACAATGATTTTCGCTCATTTTCAATGTAAAAATACAAGTATGGGATGCATAAACAATGAGTATTGTCAAAGTGTATTCTAGTTTTCTAGAACCTGCAACAACATACAATATTTTATACTTTTTGTCGAATAAAGGTCATTCTCATTACGAAGGTCTAATTCAAGCATCCTCAACAACATCAATTTCTTCTAATTCCTTTTTGCATGAGAAAATTCCAAGAATACAATCAACCAAATCTTTGTTTAAAATGAAACGTGAAACATGAAGCAAAAAAACAACACAAAAGAAGAAGAGCACTTAAGAGCATGTAATACATGCTCGTAGACTTTAAAAATCCCATTAAACAAGAAAAAATATATTAAAACACTCTAGGATGTCATTTTGTTGCCTTAAAAATGAAATTCAAAAAAATGGAAACAATAAATCAAAATCTAATATTTATATACAAAATTTCAAAAAACAAATTAATGATACACCAATACATGGTTGTCCGATCTAAAAGAAATTGAAATTAAAGTAAAACATGACTATGTTCAAAGATTAAAAAAAAACATATTTTAATTTAACTAAAGATGAAAAATAGAGGAACAGAAAAACACATGTCTCAATTTCTATAAATGTTTTAGAAATGGAATCTTACCAAATCTTGCATCACCTGCTCGCATAGAATTGAAATATTTACTTCCACCTGTAGCAATACTTATTGATCTTGAATAGAGACTAGTTAATATGAGTATAACATTTACACAAATAAGGAATTCTACACATAGAAAACTACAATTTACCTTAAAAAGATCCATAATAGATGTTCCTTCAAATGTGGATATAATATAAAAAGTTGCCAAGCATATGTGTTGCGTGTAAAGATCTATAGGAAGTATGCATTCATAACTAAAGGCCAAGTGAACGTGTATGTGTATATAGAAAAGATAATGACATACTAGATATTTGTCTAACATAGTAAGTAAAGTGTAACATGTGAGTATAAGAAAGCAAGAGTAAGTGCAACCAAGATATGCAATATGCAACATGTGAATGAGATGGAATGACATGCAATGTGAATGATAAGAGTAGTGTGTGCCCCATCAAATGTGTATGAATGTGTGTGAGATGGGGTTTATTTATAAAAAGACCCCTCCATAGTCAAGAATGAACCATAGAATAAGAGTGCGTCATCGAGAAATGGTTTGGTAATGCACGCTATAAAGATAAATCAATGAAGTATAGAGTGTAAAGAGTATGAGTAAGGTGAGATTCGTTTCAGATTTAGACCCTCAATAGTTGAGTATGAATCATGGAGCGAGAGTGTTCCATAGGGTTGTGATGATGTGTGAGAATTTGATGCTATAAAGATGTATCGTAAAGAGTGGAGTGTGAAATGTGTAGTGTGTGAGGTTCATGGATGTAGTATGCCCTCAACATTCAAGTGCAAACCTTAGCACCAGAGTGCGTCATAGGGTAATGACGATACAAAGTGTATCAAGTTGTGTAATATTGCTTATAAATAGGAATTTTGAAACACGAAGTGTAGGAGTAGAAATGGTGGCCAATTGATGCTAAAAAGGGGTGGAAATAAGTGTGATGCCCCCCAAGTGTATGAGAGATGGAGATCTAGTTGATGTTTTTAAAGGGATCAATGTAAGGAGTAGTTTCCTTGATACAAATGATTGGTTATAGCTTATGTGGGATTGATGACACTGTAGAAGACATGAGAGGAGGAGGTGTTAGACCGATTTTTAGAGAGGGTTGCTTAGGAGTTAGTGACATGGTAGAAGACTTAGTAGGAGGAGGTGATTTCTTAGTTGGAATCAGTTGCATAGCTGACACTTGACTGGCCAAAGAAGGAATATTATAAGTGATATCCTAATTCTCATTGGTCATAGTAGGAGCATATTTGGAAGCCCATTTAGAAGTAGCATTTTGAGATGGGCATGCATTAGAATGTTGTGCAATGAATGAGATAAAACCTTGGTACTCAAGGTGTTTGATTCGTCATTATAAAGCATAACAATCATTTTCATTATGTCTATTGATTCGATGATACTTAAAAACCGGGAGACAATGATAGTTGGTAAGCCAATAAAGAGGATAGAAATGAGTAGGTGACAAATTAATCAATTGGTAATTGAGGAGTGCAAGAAGAATGTCATGTTTCTTAACATTAAGATCAAACTGGAGAGGCATTGGTAATGGTAAGACTTGAGGTTCACTAACATGAGTGCATGTAGAAGACATAAGATTAGAATGAGATGTAGAAGAAGAACAAGCATGGTCTTGAGAAGCATCCTTGAGATATTGGATTTAAACTTTGAGAGATGTAATCGTTGATTCCATGGCTTGAATTTTTTTTGTAATAAAAATGTAAAGCTTGAATTGATTTTCAAATATATTGATTGGCATTAGAACTAATAGATTCATCGAAGAGATGATTGAAGAGGGAAATTATTTGTGAAGGTTGTGTATCAAGAGGGATGCATATATAGCGTACAAATTTTTGGAGAGCATCTTTGCAAGGTGAGTGCATTATAAGTAATTGATACAAGGGGACTTTATTAGCCATAAAATAAGAAAAATGAGGATCTAATAATATTTGAATGCGGGTTCACCAAATGATTTAACAAAAATAGGATAAGTGTTAAATCTTAATTGCAGAGTAACACATGATAAATAAAATCAAAAGCACATATATGACACAAGCAATAAGCTAGATAAAAATGAAACCCTAGGTGCAAGAAAGAGGGTAAACGACTTAGCTGATTTATGCCGAATGTAATAGGTTACTTGAATATAAATGCAAATATGATAGAATATATAATATATTATCAAGCCACTTCAAGGGGGAAACCTTCTAAGTCTTAAAATAAGACACTAACTCATACTCTTCCCACCTATGTGGAGGAATTACTCACCCATATACATAGGTGTGATTATGAAAGGTCATATCCCTTCATTATTATTAGTTTATAGCTAATGACTAAGTAACTAATGAATATAAGTATAAATGTTATATAAGTCATATGCTAGCCTACACTTAGCCATATAAATGGTATATGTTAGGGGCATAACATGATCCTCACCATCAAACAAACATTGTCCTCGATGTTTGGTTAGTAGTGAAAAAACATGTACTCAACCATTATTCGCCTATTGCACCTCTTGGTATGTTTGACATTGTTCCATGATGAGATCAACTATGATCACCTTCATTTGTAACCTCTTAAGCCGAGTTCGGGTAAGTAAATCTAGTGCTATGATTATTATATCTGGTGGTACTTTCACATTTGAATATATATCTTGCATTTCACTTGAAGAATATGCATTATCCATTTTCTCTCGAGAAATATGAAAGTGTGGCTCAACATAATTATTAAGGTTGCACATTTTATTTAAGGATGTAATGGACCTTCTAGTAGAATGACCTTCATAACCACTATATTTAAGGCTTTGACATCCAACATGTGCAGGATGTATGTCAATCATCTTAGATAGGGTGTCATTAAATATTCAATTAGTAGGAATTTTCCATATAAAGTTGTCATTGCATTGGCTAAAAATAGAGCTCGCATAGTGCTGCTTAATTTTTCAAATTTTTGGTTGTATCTTTTGTACTTCTTCCACACTAAAAAAATCTTTAACATTAAACCCATGATAAAATTTAATTGCCATATTTGCGTTTACAAAACCCTTGTCACAATATTCCAACTCAAGCATATTATATTTAATAGATCCATCCCAAATAGTTGTTTTCCATTCTTCATCCATATTCAGTTCAACATTTTGAATGCTCGGACTTGTCAAATAAGAGTCGTAATGAGCATGCCCCGTCATGGCGTATTACATATCATTTTCAGTTTCCACAATACATGGTTCTTCAAAAACCATAAGATTTTCACCTTGGCTATTAGATACATGTGGAGGATTGATTGAATTCTTTTGAAACTGAAAAATGTGATCGAGTATTTTCTCAAGCTCATCTAATCATTGATTTTTTTCTTGTGAAAGTAAATTACAGGTTCCCCATAGTGGAAGTACCTTCTAGTTCAAAATTAGATTTTATTTTATCTTTATAAGGAGTACTCCATGGCGCGTATGATTTTTTTCCCCATCCTCTAGTATGTGGACCTACATGTTAGTGCAAAATCACAACACCCCCAAATGAGTCTATAAATATGCTTTTCTAAGGCATAATCATTTGGTGTGATCCACATAACATTAAGTCTTCCTTAAAGTGTTGGACTCTGTAAAATAGGAAGACTCTTCAGATTAAAGGCTAGTTCCTATTCCTCTGCTTAGGTGCATACGTAGAAAATTACAGAGGGTCTGTCTTAATCCTAATCTAAACTTTACCAAGGAGAGATGGATAGAAGGAATATAAAAATTAAAACAAAAGCTAAGCTATGAGGTGATGCACCGAAGGAATGTTTTCCTGATAGACACAAACCAAATAAAATGAGTACAATAATCGAACACAGATAACTAGGTTAATAAATGAAAGACTAAATGAAAGCAAAGAAAATAGGAAAGGATCTATAATCGATCACAAAACACGCCTTATTGCTATGCAGATTGATACAATACATTAATAAACAACCAAGAGGTAAGAAAGTGTATTGTAGTTTTAATGGAAGGTCTAAACTCCATGAGTCCCTTGCTAGAAGGAAAGGGGAGCCTGCAAAAGACAAGAGAATGTCCCACCCTTTACAATGAATCATGCCCCCCATTTTTATAGGTTAGATCAGAGAGAAGAAAGAGAGAGAGAAGAGGGAAAATCAGGTCAAAGCTCAACCACTACTATTAATGCTTCTGATGAAATCTACCCTCATATCTGTCTTTATTGCATCAATCCTTGGTTCGGCACCTTGAAGGAGGAGGAAATGATGAAACAGATCAAATCTGATTTGGTTGTTGAGGTGAAAGAAGATCCTACATTGAAATCCCGAAGATGTTTCCTCCATTTTCCTTCACCTAACCTCCTCAAAATTAAATTTTCAGGACTCCATGGTGTGGGCGAGGCCGAGATCTTTCCAACAGTGTCAGATTCATGATATTTCGAGCCCTAAGTCGAAAGATATGCCCCTTCAAAGTTTGTATCAGGTCTGTATAGATGGGAGAAATTTTTTTTTTTGAAAAAATGGGTCCCCCTTTTTATATGGGACACGTGGTAGCCAGATTAGAGAAAAATCAGGCTTATGGGTCCTCAATTTATCTTTTTACCCTATTGCACAAAAAACACAAAACTCAAAAAACTCCTGCAGCCTCGAGGCTCCGCCTGGACACATGGCTCCTTTTGGTTGGCTGGGGAATGTGCTTCCGTCTTTGTCTTTGTGCCTTTTGAATGAAAGGCAATTTTTCACTTTTTCCTCCAACTCCCCTTTGGCTTTGACTCGGGTTCACATGCTAACTTTTCTCTTGGGCGGAGTTCTGGGCCATTTTGCAACTTTTACCCCTTTTGATACAACAAGGGGCAAAGAACCAACTTCTCCCCGATGACCCAATTTTCCGTGGGACATGCGGTAGTCTGGTGCTCATTTGGAAACCTTTTCTTTATTCAATCTTTGAATCAGCACCATTAAGACACTTGGACACCTGTTTTGCATTGACTATTCAAATAAGGCCCCTATTCTAACTGGAGGCACCGCGCTTGCTTGAAAAACTGGCCCAAAGTTTGCCTTTGGAGGAGCGTCGAGTTGACACTTGTCATTATCCACAGGTCTGTGGACCTTTCAATGGTCCCTCTTATCCTTTTGGGCTCTGGGCTACGTGGCGAGCTCATGCTCATTTGGGTCTGCGCCTTGAGACCAACTCTTGGAGATGCGCCATTAAGACACTTGGCATTCTCCGCTTACACTTTTATACTTAGCCAATTTTGAGGTCTACCTTGTCCACCTTTTGACTCTGTTCTGACCATTTACTACATGGAGGGCTGGCACAAGTTTAAGTCTTTTCCCTAGATTTCCCTCTCGGTTTTACGCCAAGATGACACCTTACACTTCCTTTTTAGTTGAAGACTTTTCAACGCCCCACAATTTCTTGGGGTTTTGGACGTGTGGAAGCCTGGTGCAAGTTTGGGATCCCCCTTTTTGGATTCACCTTTGGAGAAGTGCCATTAAGACACGTGGCTCCTTCCATAGCCTCCTCCATACTTAGTCATTTTTGGACCTTTCCCAAACTATTTTCAAGCCCGAAAACTTTGAATCCTTTCCACTTTTTTCCCTTCTTGCTTTGGCCTCTTTGCGGCACCGCCCCTTCTTCTCTGACCCTACAATTTCATTGTTGAGTCTACCCTTAAAAAATTTGGAAAAAGTTGTTTCTTCTTGCACAGGGCCGTTTAATTTTCCTCCTTCATCATTGAGTCCCCCCTCTTCAAATAGATTTAAGATATGGAAACGCTCAAAAGCATTTCTTCTATTTCTTCTTTGCAGGGTCAATTTTTTCTGGTTCTGGAACTCGAGCTTGTGGGTCTGAATCATTTCCCTTCATATTTTCTTTATGTGTAGGGCTTTTTCTGACCAAATTTTCCAGGGGAGGTAAATTTGGGATAACAATTTGGTGACTCATGGGGACATCTGCCTGCTAGATGAAGAGACCAGTGGCCTTGAAGCATCCATTGGGCATGGAGTTGAGAAGGAGGGTCTGATACTGATTCTACCTTTGATTCGCAAGCCCGACTGTTTTCTCTCTCAATTTTCATAAGAAATCTCAAAACGAAGGTTTCTGAGAGTAGAAAATTATTTCTACCCAAGGCTTCATCTGTCTCTCTGAATGGACTGCAAAAGAGCAACAAAACAACACCACAACTATATACAAAATTGGAAATCATACATGCTCCAAGTAGAACATGCAGAGTGTGCAAAGCACTTAGGAGAAAACAACCTAAACTACAACAAGACAATGTGCACAAGCACTTAGAGGAAAAGAAACTAAGCTAATATGTACAAGGTGGGAGCCTTCCCTCTAATAGCAGTGTTTAAGATAGATTCCATTCACTGGAATCTGTAACTCCTTGCCATCTAATGTAGATAATTGAAAAGCATTGCTACTTTTACATTTTGTGACCATATAAGGGCCACTCCAGATGGCATCAAACTTAGAGTGTCTCCCTGGTTTTTCTCAGTCTGCATCCCATTTCAACACTAGGTCTCCTTCCTGAAAGGTCCTTGCTCTAGCCTTCTTGTCAAAGCATCTTTTAATTGAGGCTTGATCCTTCTCCATTGTTTGAAGTGCATGCTCTTTGGTTTCTTCTAATTCCATCAACTCTGCATACCTGGCCTCCATTGGTTCAAATTCAGACATCTCCAGTTGTCTCAGGAGTTCTAATGCTGCAAACTCTAGTGATATAGGCAACACTGCCTCTTTCCCATAGACAAGCTTGAATGGGGAGCTTCGATTGTAGATCTTTTGGGCATTGTCCTATCAGCCCACAAGGCTGATTTGAGCTTTGTATGCCAGGTCCTCTGGTTTTCATCAAGAGTTCTTCTGATGATCCTTAACAGGTTCTTGTTTGTAGACTCAACCTGACCATTACCTTAAGGGTAATAGTTTGATGAGGTGCTCAAGTAAATCCCATTCTTGACTACCCATTCTGTGACCTTAGAACCTATGAAGGCCAATGCATTATCTGATATGATGGTAGCTGGTACCCCAAATCTGGTCACTAATCCTTCATAGAAATCTAGTATGCTAGATTCATTTGCCTCTTTGAGTGCCACTGCTTCGGTCCACTTGGTGAAATAATCAGTTGCTGTCAAAATCCATTTGTGGCCTTGGCTTGAATTCGGATTGATGACTCCAATGAAGTCCAATCCCCATTACATGAAAGGTTGATCAACTGAAATTGGGTGCAATGGAAGTGCTGCTAGCTTCTCTTTTCCCTTGAAGAATGCACAATTCTTGCACCTTCTGATCCATGTGTAGCAGTCACCAAACACGATGGGCCAATAGTATCATGCTTTCATGATTTTGAGTGCTATCACCCTTGGGAAAAATGACCTCTAGCTGCCCAACATGGAATTCTTGTAACACTCTTTTGATCTGATCTGTCCCAATGCATCTTAGCAGAACACCATTGATGTCCCTTTTAAACAAGACACCATCAATGAAAACATATGGGATGGCTTGGAGTCTGAAATGCCTTCTTTTTTCTTTACTCATCTAATGAGGACACAGGCCCATTTGAAGGAAGTGCACCATGTCTTGAGTCCAACAAGGGAGTAGGTACATCAGCATCTTCTTCTTCTTGACTATTATGTAGGACAAAAACAACCTCTTTTTCACTGTTTGCTCCTTCTTGCTGACTTGAGGCTAGTTATTCACACAACCCTTTACCATGGACCAGCTTAGTGACCTTGATCTCAATGTCATACTCCATGACATGAGTGATCCATCCTGCTCTCTTTTCATTCAAATCCTTACTGAGAAGGAAATCTTTAACTCCTGCATGGGAGACTAACAATTGAATCTTATTGTTCGAAACCAGATGCTTGAACCTTTTTAGTCCCTGATCACTGCCAAGACCTACTTTTCAATGAAGGAATATCTTACTTCATAGTCCTCCAGGCCTTGACTGAAAAAGGCAATTGGTTGTTTTGTTTCTTCTTTGTTCTGCTGAACTAAGATTGCAGAGATAGTGTCACTGCCACCAAAGGCATACAATATGAAATCCTTGGAGAAATCTAGATTCACAAGAGTTGGGGCTTGTGATATAGCTTCTTTGATGGCCTCAAAGCTTTCCCTTCCTTCAACTGTCCATCTGAATGTTAAGCTCTTCTTCAACATCAATGTTATTGGCTTAACAAGGGCAGCAAAGTTCGGGACAAACCTTCGAACAAAGTTGATCTTCCCTAAGAAGCTTTGAAGAGATTTTTTGTGACTTGGCAATGGACAATGCTCTTATTGCTGCAACTCTCTTTGGGTCAATTACCAGACCTTCCTTAGACACAATATGGCCTAAAAGCCTACCCTCATGGGCCAAGAATATGCATTTTTTAGGGTTCAATGATACCCCAAATCTCCTGCATCTTTGAAACACTTGCCTTAGGTGAAAAAGGTGGTCTGCTGCATTTTTGGAGAACACAATAATGTCATCCAGATAGATCAACACTATTTTTTTGATTAGCCCTTTGAATGCCATATCCATGGCCCTTTGAAAAGTGGCACCGGCATTAGACAATCCAAATGGCATTTTTCTGTAGGCATAGGTGCCCCATTTGGTGGTGAAAGTAGTTTTGAACTGATCATCTTCTTTCACCATGATCTGATTGTATCCTGAGTAGCCATCTAAGAGAGAGAATATCTCTAATCTAGACACCACTTGCAAGATCTACTCCATTGAAGGGAGTGGGTAATGATCTTTGAGAGAAGCTCTGTTCAAATCTCAAAAGTCTACACACAATCTAATTTCCCCATTCTTTTTCCTGACTGGGACCAGATTAGCAACCCAACTTGAATGTTTGATTGGAAATATTATACTTGCCTCTATCAGCTTGCTCAGCTCCTTCTTCATCAGAGGCTCAATATGTGGATTGACTGGTCTTTGCTTTTTCCTGATGGGCTTAGCAGCTGGATCTAGTTCAATTGTGTGTTGTGATAGCTTCAGATTGAACCCTCTCAGGTCTTCATAACTCCAAGAAAATACATCTGGAAATTCTTGGAAAAGTTGTATGAATTCATACCTTTCTTGCAGATTATCCACCTTGCCAATTTGGAGTGCTTTGCCTTCTCCAACTGGGATTGAATCTGAATCTTCTCCTCTGATTCACATGTTAGCCTTCTCTTTTCTAAACTGATCATTAGGATTGAAGATGGAATCCAATGTCACTAAGCCTTTGGGAAGCTTGTTTGTATGTAGTTGTACTATTTGATTCCCATATTACTGCTCTAATCTACTTTGATTATTAGCTGAGAATTCAGCTTCTTACAGAAAATTAATGATCTTGTTGATCATTCTCAAACACTTTCCAGCATGTGTTGTTGTCTGGCACTACTGGTCTCACAGCCACATGGATATGTGGTTGTCCTTTGTCTCTCTTGATGTTGTCCACCACATCAAATGTTGCTCCAACTGCTGCAAGTCTATCAGCAACTTCATTCTCTTTCCTGGGTATAGACACAATGCTGAAGGATTCAAAATCCTCCATGAGATCCCATACTCTACTCTTATAGTTCTTGAGCAGGTCATTCTTGACAGCATTAAGTCCTCTGACTTGATTGGCAACCAGCTCACTATCACCAAACACTTGCAAATTCTTGATTCCTAGCTTCCTTGCCCAATGAAGGCCATGGACTAAAGCCTCATATTCAGCAGTGTTATTTGAGAAAGAAAAATGAAATTTGAAGGCTGAATAATAATTCATACCTTTGGGGGACACAATCATAGCTCCTCCTCCAGCTCCTTGTCTACTCCTTGAGCCATCAAAGAATAATTGCCATACCTCATTGTCATCCTTGTATTCTGGCTTAATTAGGGAAGGAAAAGGATGATTCTCTTCATGTAGACAGTAGACACCTAGTTCAGATTCTTCTATCTCCTTATAAGGGTCAAAATCATGTCTCTTGTTGGCCCATTCATCTAGAGTCAAGTCTGGAATGCATCCTACCTTGGTTTCTACTTCACCAGTGTTTAGGAGGTCTTCTTGATCAAAATTTGAGCAGTTGGCATTGATTGGGCTAGGCACATAAGATTCAATATGGTAATCAGCAATGGGATCATATCTGATTGTGGCCTTCACCCCATACCTTGTTCTAAAGAGCATATGTGACCAATCAGTAGACAGATAGCCTCCAATTTTGGCTGTGAAGTCCCTGGACAAACACAAAGCAAAATGTGGTGGCAAGTCTATGACTGACACATTCTATAATATAGTCACATTGGGGCAGGCATGTAGAGTGAGGCTCAGATCTTTGATGATTCCAATAGTTTTCATTATTGTCCCATCTAATTATACTACTCCCCTAGAGATGACTTCATATTGGAGACCCAGTTGATCAGCTATTTTCTTGGGCATTACAGAACTACTTGCCCTAGAATCAATCATACAATTGTGTACCAAATTGTCCCCAATAATCAATGAAACATAGAAAGGGGGAGGTTTCAGGTTCTTACCTTGTTGTTCTCCATGGTTCCTCCTAGATTGAGCTGAATTGGTAAGCACCCTATCTTGCTGATTAGGGGGTTGATTTGAGCTTGACCAATTTTGTATGGTAGTCTGCAATAGATCCTTCTGCCTTGGAATGGCTAGTGACTCCCACAGTGAAATTTTCACACTTTTCCTCTTCATCTTCATGATGATATTGAATGAGCTATCCTTTTTCTCCCTTTCCCTGGCACATTCTTTTCTTGCACATGGGTTGACACAAATCGGTGCCTGAGTGGATTTGGGAGGTGGCTTGGATTGGCTCTGCATATTGGGAGTTGCATTTGGAGCACCAGAACCTTGTGGAGTGATGGAAGGTTGAGGGTTACCTGAGTTCAGTGGTTGGCCTTCTCTAATGTTTCTCCTTTTAGACCATGTATTGGCAGCTACACTTTGAGAAGTGGACTGGTTCATCCCACAGAAGTCTTCAACTTGCCAATTGACAAGCATAGTTTCACCTGGAGATGTCTCTTACTGAGCTCTTCACTACTGATCTCCTTCCTAGCTAGGTTCTTGTGGCACCATACTGGTATGCACCATCAAGGCCTAATTAAGTGCACCATTAAAGCACATTGATTGGTTATGTGGCTGATTGCATGGAAAGCACCAATCATATTCTTGTGCCACGTTGTTTTGTGCTGGAACCAATGCCCTTGATGTTGAGGTTGTATTTGGATCATAAGACCTAAAAGGTCTAGAAGCTTGAGGTTGTCCTTGGTTTTGACTATGATTTATAGTCTGAGATGGTGGTCTATTTTGCTGATATTGAGGTCTATCCTGATACTGAGTCTGAGGCTAATATGGCCTAGAGCTCTGGGCTTGCTGTCTCTTGATGGTCACCAACTCATTCCCTAGGTTCTAAAGTTGTTTCATGACTTCCTAAAGTTCTTTTGAGGTATTAGATGATGAGGTGGAGGCTTTAGCTGAGCTTTGACTCCTGGGAGTAGGTACAGGGGCTAATGTGGGTGTTTGGCTAAAATCTGGGCTTCCTAGCTTGGGTTATAGAGGCATGGATGGCCTAGGAGTGATTTTTCCATCCTAAATCAAATGGTTCTCAGCCCCTATGGAGAGGCTATAGGCTACAGGTAAGGTTGTACCCCCCATTGACTGAATCATCAAAGAAATATAAAGAATTTAAAGCCCTAAGAAAGTATAAGAAGGCACCTTCGTTAGTGGGCTTTACTGTTGTTAGGAATCCTGTCCCAGGTCCTTTGAAACCTGAGGTTGAAATCTATCAATTACTCATTAGGAACTCTTTTGATTGTTGTTAGTTGTTCCAACAAGGACAGGTTATCACCTTTCTCTCCAAACTGGTTGTGAAGAGCTGTGCATAGCTGATTCCAATTCTGGATAGAGCCTGCCTCAAGATTCTTGAACCATTGTGAAGCTTTCCCTTTGAGTGAAGAGGTGAGAAACTTGACTGCAATGTCCATCTCATGAATCTCATGGATTGTATAGAAATTTGCAATATCTTGAACATGATCACTAGGAGAAGTTTGATTTTCCCCAGTAAAATATGGGATACTCTTTAATGCTGTAATAGGAACTTGATTTTGTGCATTCAAGGACAGAGTGGACTACTCCAAACCAGTTGTGAAGTTAACATAAGGATTTGCCTGGGCCATCCTGATCAAGGTCTAAGCATCCATGAATCTTGATTGTACATAAATGAATATGTCGAACATGATCGGAGGAGGTGTTGATAAATGGCATACTCTGATGGTTGGTGGAGATCAAGAGACCTCTGGTTCTTCTTCCTCTACTCCCTCTGAATGGTTGACTGGGAGGAGGGTTGATAATTCTAGATAGAAAAACAGTCCCTCCTCTCTAGTTCTTGACCGTGTTTGTATTCTTCTCATGAACTTGCTTGGACTGCTGAAACCAGTAGATTTGTTTCATTTGGAGTTGCGCCAGATGTACAATTTTAAGGCTTTTTAAAAACCATAATCACAACAAGTGTACATCAATTCTTACTGTAATAAGATGGAGACTTCTTGGTCCCACCGAGCATGCCAAAACTGTTAGTGAAAAATCACAACACCCCCAAATGAGTCTATAAATCTTACTTTTCTAAGGTAGAATCATTTGGTGTGATCCACATAACATTGAGTCTTCCTCAAAGTGTGGGACTCTGTAAAATAGGAAGACTCTCCAGATTAAAGGTTGGTTCCTATTCCTCTATTTAGGTGCATACATAGAGACTTGCAGAGGGTCTGTTCTTAATCCTAATCTAAAATTTTACCAAGGAGATAGGGATAAAAGGAATATAGAAATTAAAACAAAAGCTAAGCTACGAGGTGATGCACCAAAGGAATGATGAACACTTATTTTGCTAATAGACACAAACCAAATAGAATGCATACAATAAACAAGCACGAATGGCCATATATGTAATAAAAGACCATATGAGAGCAAAGAGGCAAGGAAAGGATCTAAAATTGATCACAAAATGTGTTTTATTGCTCTGTAGATTGATACAATCCATTACAAAGTAGCCAAGAGGCAGAAAGTGTAATGCAATTTTGATGGAAGGTTGAAACCCACGAATCCCTTTGCTAAGAGGAGAAGGGGAGCCTGCAAAAACAAAGAATGTCCAACCCTTTACAATGAATCCTGCCCCCGTATTTATAGGTTCAATCAGAGAGAAGAAAGAGAGAGAGAAGTGGGAAAATCAGGTTGAAGCTCAACCACTGCTATTAATGATTTTGATAAAATCTACCCCCCAAATCTGTCTTTACTGCATCAATCCTTGGTTTGGTGCCTTGAAGAAGAGGAAATGGTGGAAACAGAATCAAATTCTGATTTGGTTGTTGAGGCAAGAAGATCCTGCATTGAAGGCCTGAAGACATTTCCTCAATTTTCCTTCACCTAACCTCCTCAAAATTAAAGTTTCAGGCCTCCATGGCATGGGCGAGGCCAAGATCTTTCCAACAGTGTCAGATTCATAATATTTCGAGCCTTGAGTTGAAAGATATGCCCCTTTGAAGTTTGTATCGGGTATGTACAGATGGGTGGGAAAACAATTTGAAAAATGGGTCCCCCTTTTGATATGGGACACGTGGTAGCCAAATTAGAGAAAAATCAGGCTTACGGGTCCTCAATTTATCTTTTTGCCCTATTGCAAAAAATGTAAAACTCAAAAAACTCCCGCAACCCCGAGGCTTTACCTGGACAAGTGGCTCCTTTTGGTTGGCTGGGGAATGTGCTTCCATCTTTGTCTCTGTGCCTTTTGAATGAAAGGAAAATTTTCACTTTTTCCTCCAACTCCCCACTTTGGCTTTGACTCGGGTTCAAATGCTGAATTTTTCCTTTGGGCGGAGTTACAGGCCATTTTACAACTTTTACCCCTTTTGATACAACAAGGGGAAAAGAACTAACTTTTCCCCGACATCCCACTTTTCCCTGGGACACATGGCAGTCTGTGCGCTTGTTTGAAAAACCTTTTCTTTATTCAATATTTGAATCAACACCATTAAGACACTTGGCATCCTCCGTTGGCCTAGCTCTGTGCATTGACAATTCAACTAACTTGCCCCACCTTAGAATATACACGTGGTGGCCTCGCGCTTGCTTGAAATCTCGATTCAAATTTTTCCTTTAGAGGAGCATCAAGTTGACACTTGTTGGCTCTCCGTAGGTCTGTGGACTTTTCAACAGTTCCTCTTATCCTTTTGGGGCTCTAGGCCACATGGTGAGCTCATGCTCATTTGGGTCTACGCCTTGAGACTAGCTCTTGGAGATGTGCCATTAAGAAACTTGGCATTCTTCGCTTACACTTTTATACTTAGTCAATTTTGAGGCCCACCTTGTCCACCTTTTTACCCTGTTTTGACCATTTGCTACGTGGAGGGATGGCACAAGTTTGAGTCTTTACCCTAGATTTCCCTCCCAGTATTACGCCAAACTGGACACCTGCACTTCCTTTTTAGTTTAATGACTTTTCAACGCCCCATAATTTCTTGGGGTTTTGGACGCGTGGAAGCATGGTGCAAGTTTGGGCTCCCCCTTTTTGAATTCACCTTTGCAAAAGCATCCTTAAGACATGTGGCTTCTTCCACAGCCTCCTCCATAGTTAGTCATTTTTTGACCTTTCCCAAATTGTTTTTGAGCCTGAAAACTTTGAATCCTCTCCATTTTTCCTTTCCTACTCATGGCCTCCCTGTAGCACTACCCCTTTCTCTCTGCCCCTGTAATTTCATTGTTGAGTCTACCCAAAACTTGCAGAATGAATTTAAGACATGTAACATCTTGACAAAGTTGTTTCTTCTTGCACAAGTCCGTTTAATTTTCCTCAACCCCACCACTTCATCATTGAGTCCCCCGTCAACCCTTCAAATAGATTTAAGCTATGGAAACAATCAAAAGAACCATTTCTTCTATTTCTTCTTGTGCAGGGTCGAATTTGACTTTCCTCGGGCCTCTACTTTTGCTTTTTTCTAGTTCTGGAACTCGAGCTCATGGGTCTGAATCTTTTCCCTTCATGTTATTTCTTTATGTGTAGGGATTTTTCTGACCAAGTTTGCTGGGGGAGGTAAATTTTGGATAATAGTTACTAACTAGTTTGATAGTTTGTAAATAAAACAAATACATTCTGGTGAAGTAGAGCATAAAAGATGTCGAGCATTTATTCAATCTAAGGTGAAGAATGTGAGAAATTAAATGCAGATCTAAAGACCCTCAAAGAGGGAACTATAATAAGCAAGGAAAAGGGAATTAAAGGCTGAATCAAGAAATGAATCTTGCCAAGGATGTTTAGATAATAAAATAATATAAAATAACACAAGAAGACCATTGGGCAGCCAAATGAAAGAAGAGTCTTAGGTAAGTTTCATGGAAATTGCTTTTCATGCAATATTTTTGGACATGGAACTAGGAACTACATGAGTAAGTTTGACAAAGAACACCATGGAGAGCTTTTATTATAGAATATGAAAATAATATAGTGTGCTTCAATTGTAAAGAAAAAGGTCACATAGCCAAAAATTGTGTAAAAGATCGAGTAAGTCAGTCTTGGGACAAGAACCAGGTTATATGCTTTAACTTTCATGGGAAAGGGCATTTTTCCAAACATTCTTATAAATATCCTAGATATAACTACAAGATAAATGTATTCTAGAGGTGGAACAAAAGAATATTTAGAGAAAATAAAAACTCTAAGAGTAAGACCAAGTCATCCGTGGTTGAGAGAGATACTAGAAAGAAGAAATAAAAATGGATATACAAGGTCAAGGAAGCAAATTCAGAAGTTGAGAAAGAAAAGAATGGTAAGAAGATAGAAAGGGTAGATATTGAAGGGACACAATAGTCCAAGACAATCATAGGAGAAACAAGTATAAACAAGACATCATTAGGTGATGGTGTAAAAATAAAAGAAGTTCAGGAATTCTCTTCAAGTGCAAAGGATAAATAATTCCTTCGTCAAGCAGTGTTAGAGAAAGTATATAAGATGTAGCATGTGTGCTTATTAGGTACTCAAATAGAAAGTGATAACTTATGTGATATGGAATTCACACCAAAGAATGCATCCAAGGATAATAATAAGAGAAAAGGGATAAGGAAATAAATAATTGATTCATCAGGCCATTTTGATGACTTTATCTTGTTTTGAGGTGACATCACAAGATGGTATGCCTTCTCTAAGCTTCTAGAAGGTATACACCATTTTAAGGAAGCACCAGTTGAGGTATCAATTTGACAAGGTTTAGGTATGTTAGTTTCATAATGCTTATCTTGATTCATGTTGAAGTTATAACACAAGTTTAAGTCTTTGAGTGTCTTATTGAGTAGTCATAAAGAGATGATATTTTCTATAGGTTACAGTGCTTGTATTTGTCTTCTAAATGATGTTAATTTGTCTTCAAGAAAATTATGTCTCCAAGAGAATAATTTGCGTAAAAAATTCCATGTTTACTATCTTGTGTAATATGAGTCAGGTTGCCTTTAACTTCATGTCTATTGATTAAACTAAAATAAAATGTAGGTGATCTATTCTAGCTTAACCAGATGCTATGAAAAGCAATAAATAATAGCTAAATAAATAAGGTAAATGACCCAATCAACTAAGTAGATAAAATATGAAACCCTAATGTGTAATGAAGGGTTAGAAAGATATTAGCAAATTCGATGAGCTTGCGAGACTATGTCGCATAGATGATTGAATAAAAAGAATGCAGGTACCACCATCTAGGGGGCTAGGAAATGATAGATCCGAGCTATCTGAGCATACTGGGGCACCTAGGGAAGGATAAGGGGGCCTGGGGTACCCTGGTCTATGCAAGAGCACCCTGGTCCAAAAGCTATATTTGAAGGTTCACTAGGTGATGTGAAACATTCGCTTCCTATCGTGTGAATATCGTTGCACTATGTTGGATGTCATTTGTAATCATTGATGAAGAGACATGTAAAACCTCAAACCAAGCATCAAAACCCCAAAAACAATGCATATGAAGGGGTCCAATTATCCTAAGTGGCAACAATGGTGGACTTACTGAGTGTTGCACTATATTTCAGACCCAAATGTAGTTCTAGGTGAGTGTGTGAAAGTTGTTCCCTAGGTGCTCTTGTATCAGTCACACTTTTTGAAAGTAGCGATTTATAACTATGAAGTAGAAATGTAATAAAATAGTGGATGGAATAGAATAAACTTCCTCTTATGATGTCAGTGTGATGCAAATGAACCAGCCTTGTCCCTTGTCATGGAGCTAGATGGATGCAAATGGATCCTTTGATGGATGAAACCTTAGGTGATGATAGTAGTGACTAGTGTTTGATTACCTCATTATGGTCTCATAACTTTATATTTATATGGTTCTCCTGTTCTAATTTCGTAACTAACCCCGAAAAGGCTAACCACTAAAAATATGGAAATGCTCAAAAGGTTAGAAAGTTCCAAAAAGGTGGAGGTAAAGTGGGAAAAGGATCAGGGGACCACAAATGGGACATGCCTGGGGTGCCCCAATACTGGCCAAGGGATGCCCTAGTTAAGGGTAGAATGATGCAGAGTGATAACAGACTAGGAAAGTATGTGTTAAAGGTCGGAAGTGACGATTGAAATAAAAGTAAAAAGGCCAAAGGACATGGGTTAATTAGTACTTTCTTTACTCAAAAACCATATGAATAGTATTATGAGACCGAGACTAAATAATACCCAAAGTGCATGATTTTGTGTCTACATTTTCCCCCACTTTATGTTGGTGAGTGGAATGCTTGGTAACATAAAGTAAATAGAGATGTGTACCTAATGTCCATGTAGAGTGATGTAGAAAGCGTGCCTAAGGACTAAACAAAGCGTGGAGTGAAAAAAAGATGGAGCATGGAAACTAAAGATGGAAATGAGAAAAAAGTGATGACAGTGAACCCAGGGTGGAAACACGTGTGTAGTTGCTGATGTGTATAATGTACCTACATGTTAGTATGAGGTGTGTGATGCTACATAATTTTTTTTTATTGATATCATTATTGTTGTTTACTGATTTGCTTCTTATACAGACGAACCTACAAGGAGAAGACGATTAAGTATTCAAATACGCATCTATATATGTGTAAAATTGCATGTATGTAGTGATAGAAAATAATATGTAATGGAAATATGAAAAAAATGTAAAAGTGAACATGTGCACATGATCCATGATGAGAGAAAATGAGAGTAGAAGAGGATATCCTATAACTGTGAATATTTTTAGGTGATATCACACCACCCTGGCTGAAGAAGTGTAGGGAGAAAGCTGCATTATTCTCCAACCTGTAACTAATTCCCTAAGTAATGTGTATGAAGAGATCTTTGTACTGCTTGGTTTTTTGGGTGATCTGACACCACTGGCTGAAGTAGTGTAGAGAGGAAATCCATGTTGTATCCTCTAACCTGTAACTGCTACCCAGAATGCTAAGGACTACTATTTCTTATAAAATCTACTGTGTATGGGGTTTGTAGACTAGTATGAACCCACTCACTATATAACCAACAATGTCAAGGAAAGAAATTGAACTGAACTATACTCATACAGAATTGTTGAATAGTGTGTAAAAAACCCAAATGATTCCTCCCTCTTTGGAGGCACATGCGACATTGCTGATAGGAGAAGGCATCCCCAAAAGAGGATTGACTATGTAAATTGTGCCCTGCAGGGGGAAGGGAATACGCTTGGTCACAACCAAGGTGCACGCAAACAAGTGGCTAGAAAAAATGTGTTAGTGGAACAAGAATGCATGTAAAAGGACAAATGTATGCTACACAAACAATGTGTAAGATAGAAAGCAATTAAACATGCAAGAAGGAAATATAGATGGAAAAATCAGGTTACAAACATGGGACATCACTCACAACGTCGCAAGGCATGCAAGGAAATAATGTTTGCATAAAACATAAGCAAGTTTACACACCAAACAAAGGGAAAGGCCCACATACAATAGAAAACAAGAGACACATAATAACATTCAAAAATAGTAGATAACCATGGAAGAAAAGTAAACCGACAAAACAAATGTTTCTCATGAAGCACCCATTAGCATGTTAGAAAAATAACCAGTATGTTTAAAGTGTGTATAAAAAAGTAATGAAAAACTACTAAGTACAAAATGAGACAATATCACCTATAAGAGACGAATGTGGATGCCCCCAAGCAACCATTGTAATTGTGGTAGAAGGAGATCATCCATGTTGCATGTAATAGACCTATATCTGCGATCATAACTAGAAGAAATGTGTGAACGGGCATGTGTGTATGTTAAATATAATAACATACAATAGATCTAACTAGCATGTGTGTGAGACAACCATATACAAGAAAACAAGCAAGAGTAAAAGCAACAAAGATATGTCAATATGTAGTGGATGGATGGAATGGAATGCAAGATGGATGATAGGAGCCACGTGCCCCCTGAGTCAATGGAGTTGTATGCAATGAGGTTCATTTGGTTTTCCCCCTCAGTAGTCAATAATGAACCGTAAACAAGAGTACGTCATTAGGAAATGGTCAAAGTGTGTGTTGTGTTCTAACGTGGTGTGATATGTGTATGTGTATTGATGATATGTGACCTAGATATTAAGTGTGTGCATGACCCTTATAGCTGAAGATGCATATATCATGAAAAGATGATTGAAAGAGTGATGATGTATCCTAAAGCGTATATCACTACAAGATGAATAGAGGGAGTGGTGATGTAGCCTAAAGCTTATATCACTACAAGATGAAGGAATAGGCTGACCATTTAGCCTATAGCATATGTCACTAACCTAGGAATGTCACATGATAGAAGGTCAGAATGATGTAAATGTGTAAGTATGATAAGGTCCATTTGATTTGTAAACCCTTGGCAGTCGAGTATGGACCAAGGAACTAAAGTGCATCATAGGGTAGTGAGTGCAACACATAGAAGTAGATGTAGTATGTGTGATGAGATTAGATGCCCATATGATGTGTAAGATGTGTAATGTATTGATATGTGTAAGATGCAATGTAAAAAGTGTATGTAGGTGAAAAAGTGTAAGACGTGCTATGTAATGCAGTAAGATGTATGTGATGTTAATGCACGATGGAAGGACAATAAGAAGTAATGACACTATGTATGATGAAGAATAGTATGATGTATGATGTGTAGATGTACACTGTAGACTAAATGTAAAATGTAGGATGTAAGATGTATGAACTGTGTGAATAAAGTCGTAGTGTGTAGCAACTATGGTGTAGTGTGTGGGGTTCATGTGTAGTATGCCCTCAACAGTCAAGTGTGAACCAAAGCACAAGAGTGTGTCATCGGGAAATGGTCGATGCTAAACACGTGTAATGATGATGCCTATGTGAGAGATATGGATTGTATGAATGATGTAGAGATGAGAGGATATGTTGATGCTAAGCATGATGGGGGTGGTGTAAATGATAGTGCATGTCCCAAGTTGTGTGATAATGCATGTACTGTTTGGATCAAAGCCTACTAGATAGTATTGGAAACTTGATGAAATGAAGGTGGTGAAGTATCATAGGTATAGAAATTTTGATTAAGTGATGCTATACAATAATGAGAGATCGTATGGTATGAGAGGGATAGATGATTGTAGATGTAAATGTATGCATATTATGTAATAGATAGCATGTAATGTAAGATGGAACATGAGGTTATTTATTGTAACGGGACCCCTCAATAGTCATATAAGAACCATGAGAATATGAGTGTGTCATTAGGAGGGTATGAGTTCCAAGATAGTCACCTACCAAAGACCAAGTTTGCATGAAGTGGTGGAAGCATGGTGGGCAAGAGTAATAGTAGGACCATGCAGGTGGTGGAATTTGCAATGTTTTTTGACCTGACACTAAAAGGGGTAATGCTTTGATAAAAACAATTGGCTGCTGCAAGCAGTGTAGGATGAGGAGGTATTTTGAATAATTGGTAGTTTTTGTCATGTATGATGTAATAACCAAAGGTTTGAGTTAGGACCCCTCAATTGTGTACCGATAGTATATGAACAGGAGGTATGATCAGATTGGGATTTGTTAATGTCAAAAAGAGTTCCTTGATGAGAAGGTGTGCAGTGCGACTAGGAGGTGGCAAGGAGGTAGAGTTGCAAAGTAGACTTGACGAAGCCATCTCAACATACGTGACACATGATCCTTGATGGATAGTATCATAACATTGGAAGTGATGAAAGGAGGGCTCATTGAGACATGGTGGATATTCAAACCTAGGCCATCGGCCATAATGTGTCTTCAGAGTATTTGTAGATCGGGAATCTACGTTAATAGGTGTGAAATTTATCTAACCTAATACTTCATCAGTGATGTTCGATAGATGTTTCATTCTTCATCGTCACAGTCCTCAAAATCATCGGTGTTATCATCCTCCATGTTGTGTAGCATTATCGAGTATTTGCAGTAGGTGACGCAGCAAACAGAGAAATAGAAGGTTCCTAGCTGATAAGGTGGAGAAGAATGATGATAGGAGTTGATACTGATCAGGTGACGAATAAGGAGTAGTAGTGTGGATGGGAATAGCTGCTTAGTATTTTGCAGTGCAAAGAAGAAAGGTTTTGGTAATGGTAATAGCATTGGAGTGACCAATATCATATGTGTCACATGGAGTAGTTATATGGAATGATGTTGTAAAGGTGGAATGGGAATATGATCCTAATAGAGTCTATCCAATAATATGTTGAATGGCTTTGGATCTGCGGTATTAGTATGTTTTCATAGCCATTCCATGGTTAAAAATTTGACACATTGGTGAATAGTAAATGGAATTGCTTGCATTGCATGAATCCAAGGTCTACCTAACAAGAGATTGAATTGAGAACGAGGCACCTATACATAGAACTAAGTGAGAACAGTCATTATAAGCAACCCGTATATGTAATGAAATAATTCCTAAACATGTGGCGAGTGTGTTTTTTAGAGTCATAACTTCATATGGTAGTCTAGACATTCCTAGAAATGAGTAGTATTCACTAATTACCCAGACTGCATTATGAAGAGAATCACATCACAGAAATTTTAGAAATGGCTAGGAGTCATTATCAGATAAGTACTTGTTTAGGATACTAAGTGGTGCTAAGCGTACAATAGTACTGAGCAAAATGATTAACTAACATGTGAATTTTAGAAGTTAGTATAAGAAGTACAACAAGGCGATAAATCCTCATCAGTGAAAGATATGGAAATGTGACCCAAACTGCGAAGATATTGTATGAGATGTGGAAAGGCCTAGACTGCAAGGAGAGTTAGAAATCACTTTCAATATGAATAGCACGATAGGGTAGCTTCTAAGTGTGTTATAACAATTTGGTGCATTACATGAATAATTCTTGTTAAAGAGAATTCTTAAAGCGGTGCATATTTTTAAGTTGCTCACTGATGACCAGTATCCCTTAGAAGTAGTAAGAGGAGGTTGCCAAAGTCAATGGGTAGGAGGTCAATTCAGAAGTGGCGTGGAGTCGTAGGAGGCTTCAAAAGATGGGTACGACGAGTAATAACTAGTCAGTTAATAGCATGGATCATGCTCTTAGGCGTAATGACAGCGAGGAGAATGTTGATGTTATGCACAGTAGCATAGAAAATCAGTAACAATAATAACTGGTACCAAATACCTTATGGTACCGACCGATAACACAGTAGGATAAGATGATTGAGTTGATGATCACTTGATAAGGTGACTAGACATGATCATAAGCTATAGGGTTGGATACATCCGGGTTCACATAAAATGATGCTAACTACCGGTATGAATATTTATAAGTTAATCCCTAATAGCATTACAACAATGAATGTCGAGATAATCAAATAAGGAGATTCATGACCCATGAGAAACTAAAAAAGTCACATATGTGCCAAACATTTTCTAGAGTGATTTTTTTCAAAGAGACCCTTAGAAATAACTCGACTGATTCAATGAGATTGTTGGACTGTGTCACAGAGATGGCTAGAGAAACAAGAGGAGGAAACAATGGCTGTGCCAAGGTCTAGAAAAAGTGTAGATTTGGGAAATTTGAGTAGGAATAGGGCACCTGGATAGAGTAATCAGGGGGTTCCTATGGGTGCCCTAATATGAGATATGGGTGCCTTGATATGTAGAAATAGGCCTATGTAAACCATCATCTAAAGTTTCACTAAGATGATCACTTGTGTTCTCGCTTTGTCCTGCCACACTAGCTTTGCTGGATTACACAATATGTCACTACAAAATCTAGAAATGAAGATGAGATCACATATAAAACCCCAAGAAAAGAATTAAACCCCTAAAAAAGAAATATGCATATGAATGGGTCGAGACTGTTCTTCATGCCGTCACAATGGTGGACTTACTAACTGAGCACTACACTACATCTTAGACCCGATGCAGTTTTGTGCGTGTGTGTGTGTGTGTGTACAATCATGCCCTAGGTACTCTTGTGCTAGTCACACTTTTTGAAAGTAGTGAGCAATAACTATGTTTAGAAATGTAATAAAATGGTGGATGGAATAGAATAAAATTCCTTCCTATGATGTGTGATGTAGATGAACCATCCTTGTCCCTTGTGATGGAGCTAGATGGATACAAATGAGCTCTAGATTCCTTAGATGGAATGCAACCTTAGGTGATGGTAGTAGTGCCATAGTGCTTGGTCCCTCATTATGGTCTCATAACTTTATATTTATATGGTTCTCTTGTTCTAATTTCGTAATTAAACCTCAAAAAGGCTGACCACCAAAAATATAGAATGCTCAAATGGACTAGAAAGTGCTAAAAAGATGGAGATAAAGTGGAAAAAGGATCATGACACCTCGATTGGGACCAATGCACAAATTTTTAGAAGTGGTAATATATGTGATCTTAAAGTAGCAGTGACATTAATTTACAAATGCTTATATGCAAAAATAAAAACCTTATATAACAATACTACATGTTTTAAAACAGTTTCTATGGATTGCAGTTATGCTGTTGAAAGATAGTTTATACAGATTGTGCCTAGCGATCACACACGTTAGCACAACCTAGTCCAAAAATTGAACCCATGACCTCCACGATGCCACTTGCCCCTGCCAACCACTGCACCACGTAGGCTTTTTGGGTTTAGTTTGGAAAAATAACTATTTGATGTTAGTTGCTAACTTACATGACAGTTAGGCTAATCGAGTTTATACGGGGTACAAATTTCCAAGATTCCCATTAACTTAACAACCCTACATAAAAATATATTCAACAAATTTATCTTCCTAGGCCTATAAATACTATCCCCCTTTTTTAATTTATTTTTCAATTTTGGTGCTCATGTGACCCACCTAATATATCTATACATTTTGTTTTATGTTACGTTTTATTTAGGGTATTAAATTTTTTAGACAAAAAACTATAAGCCCTTGTTCTTTCACATTCTCTTACTGTTGTTGTGATAAGAAAATCTCTGACATGAGAAAATTGACATAATAATTCAATATTATGCATTCTTAATTAACACTTACAATTTTGTTGGTGTTAAAAAACAAACAAAAACCATTACATACTTCATTAGATCATTTTCTTTCATACTAATGATATCCATGAGCTCCTCATACTTTAGATTTGATCCCTAGATCACCATCATTTATAATCTTGAGCCTTACATCTGAGTTCATTATTTTTTTAACATGACCTTGTTCATTTTTTTAATGAAGTGTTTGAGATTATACATAATGGAAATTATTTTCAGAAAACTTCTAATGGTCCTACATGTTTATTCTTCTTCTTCTAGGTAGCCTTATAATTTTTGTACACGATTGTAGGATTTGTGGAAGCTATTATTAGTGCAACTTTGAATGCAGATGCTTTGATCATATAGAATCCCCACTTTGTACGCCTGATACTCCATAAATATTTCGATTCATTGTAGTGATTAACATATTTAACATAAGACAATATTCTGGATGGTTTGAGGGGGGTGAACATGATTGTTATTTATCATTGGCTTAAATATTAGAATATGACTCATCATTTTCAGGCATAACCACCAATTTTAATGCTTATTACCTTGAAATCATGTGTCACATGTTTTTTTAGTTGCAACCATTACTCCTAGTCGAAGAAATCAGATATAGTTAATAGTGTTAATTTTGGAACTTTTTAAACATCAACCTCTCACATATATCGTCTAGGATCTCTTTCTATATTTGTCTTCATTATTATTTTCATGCCTATGCTTATTAGGGATTCATTTTTACCTTTGATTCTTTATTTAAACAAAATAATCGAGTCTTAATATGGTTAAGCTTTGTATTTCAAAGACATTTTCACACTGACTTGAGAGTCATAAAAAATTTCCCTCGGTAAAGGGTAAGTGATTGAAATGGATGGTTTTATTGGGCTCTTGTATTCGGCTATTATTGATCGAAATGAGTATGTTTGTGTATTTTTTATATTTTTTTTATTGATATATTTGTTTTTTTATTAAAGGTAAATGGTTTTTGGAGGGGACCATATGCATGAAAGACAAAGAGGCTCAAAATCCAGAAGATATATGAAGACCAGATGCCAAAAAATACCTAAAAGATGGAATGAGCAAAGAAGCGCAAAATCAAAGGAAAATCTATCATCAAGAAGCCCAGAGACAACAAGACCATAATTGTACAAGATAACTGAACATGGTTAGCAAGAAACAACTAGAATTTCTTACCATGGCTTTGGGTCATGGTGGGATGAACAGTCTGATACATTTTCTTTTTAACCTTGTCCAACCATCATCATCCGCATAACAAAGCAATAATGTCCACCTTACCTAGAGACTTTGTAAAAAACTGATATATTTTTACCATTCTTCATGAGAGGACACACTTCCTTGCTAGCACTATTAAATTTACATATGGACCCCACTTGAACCACTAACTTCCTTTATTTCAGTATGTTTCCACTCAAGTTTGTTAAGAAAATCAGTGCATCAAAGTTTACCACTGCTCCCAAATTTAAAAGGTCGTTGAAGAAATGACTCCACCATCATGCGCCTCAAAGTGTTAAGGACTCCACATCAGTGCATCAAAGTTTACAACCTAATTTAAATTTCCCTTCCCCATGAGTATAGGAGGGCCTACATCCCTTTGATTGGATGAGTCATGATGGGAAAATTCTCCAACAGCGGGAGACTTAGTATTTTCCATGAACATGGAATCCTTTTCACTGCCAGTCATAGGTGATGTTGCCATTTTTGAGTGATTTCAATGAACCACATTTAATGACACCGTTCAAATTTTAATACTCCAACCATTAGATCTGACTTTCCCATTTCCGTGTCAACAATTTTGAATGGCTCAAATGGTTCATCCAAATTTTGTGTTGTAGGATTTCTATCCACTTTGGAGTCCACATGGGTTGCATCTATGCTGGTGGGGTTTGATTCCAACCAAATCTGAAGTGAAGATAGGCATGACACCCACTACTGTGAGCCACAGATATGGCTATGCCACCCACTATCCTAGTTTTCTGTTGGGCATCATTTTTACCATTGTGGACATCACTTTTATGGTTCAATTCAACACCAGGTCGATGCCAAGGGACTATGGCACTCTCCAATCCTAACCAGTTTTGATGTTCATCATTTTTACCATTGTAGTTGTTACCTTTGTGCCCCACTTTCCCATATCTGTTGCAATAAACTGGTGAATCCTCATGTATTATTTTTTGCTTCAAGATCCCATCTCTGGTATCCAAGTTAATAACCTCTGGAGGGGAAGAACTAGAGGCGATGTTGAAGCACATCTGTGCTAAAATAAAAACTATAAATTGTGGTTAGGCAGAAAATTAGATCCCAATAGCTTTAGCAATTCCTGATGAAAACATCTAACTCCCATAAACTCTAGAAGTAGTCTTAGTAGCCTTATCTACACTGGGTATACATTTGGAATGTGTTTTTTGGAACATAGTTTCCATATAACTATGGAAAGAGTTGTTCTTCCATAAAACCAACATCCTCCCTGCATAACTTGATTAATCTTCAAGCATATGTCTGCAACCTCGAGTTCATACATGAAAAAAGACAAATATCAACCACAAAATAATTCAGATAAGGAAAAGGTATTGAGCACTGTCTCACATATTTTCCACTTCTTCCTGGTTGAGCTCCTAACTTGGTCCATATTCATGTTAATTCATAGCAAATTTCCCATCACAAGCAAACAAATCTGTCTTTGATAGCTCTTTGGCCACTGAATTTGGTACTTTCAGCCAAGGAGCCTCTTGTTTCCACTTAGGGTTTATTTTGCAAGACCTCCTTATTGAATCAATTTCTGAATAATTTGAAGCATTATGAGTTCCTTGCACTAAACTCCCTACCTTGCATCCACAATCCATTCTAATATTTGCCTTCTAAATTGTTGTTATCTATGTTCGATGCTCCTAAAAATGGGTAACAAAATTCATCACAGCTCCTTACCTGTATCAATTTTTTTATTGGTCATATATTTGTTGATAGAATTGATGATTATTATTATGTTAAGTATGTGGTGTTATACGTTCCATTCAAAATATTTATCTTGTTTTGTTCCAGTATTAATGGCTTTTTAACATGGCAATCTGCATACTTTATTAAAAAATCTTAATGGAAAATGGCTTGACCATTGTTGTGTTATCCACTAAATTGTGTTGGTTTGCTTAGTTTGGACATTTCAAATAATGTTATTTTTTGTTACAATAATGTCAACAGATAATACAATGAGCATTGAATTATTTAAATTCATAATTTTTAAAGGAATTATTGGAATTATTTATCATCTAAAAATGTTATTTACATTTAACCTTTGAAGAACACAATTAAGAATATACAATTTTTATATATTACAAAAAAATGAGAATGTTAAACAAAAAACAATAGGAAATCATAAAAGACATTGCACTCAAAAAACATATCGATCCTACAACTCCTTTCTATCTCTTCCAAACAAGTGGTGCGAGAATAGGGAAAACATTCACCGTAAAAAGGATCTTTGAAACTTTACTTCATACCTATAATAACTCTACCAAAAGTGATCCACTAAAACCAAAATATCTTATTTTGGCATTCACAGGAAAAACAACTTACAATCCACGTGGAACAACATTTCATTCAACACTCTTATTACCTTTTAACAAAGTCTCAAGTAACTCCACTGAGTGTTGAACGACTTGATACATTATAAAAACACTATCAACAGTTATAACTTGCCTTTATAGATGAAGTCTCACTTGTTGGTGGTCAATTATTGTACCACACTGACAATAGGCTCAGAGATATAAAGTAATCACCCACATTGCACTTTGGCAACATTGACATGGTATTTTGTGGTGATTTCTACTAATTCTAACCTTTCAATGAATGCTTTGTATTTGAAACACCTCGTACAAAAAAATGATTAAGTTCATATGATTTTTGGAGAAATAAGGTCAAGGTCTATGAATTGACTGAGACAATCAGACAAAAAGATTAGATTTTTGTTTCAATCCTCAATAGAACTTGAATATGATCATAAACATATTTTTGACATTTCCTACCTCAACAATAGGTGTCATAGACCACCACCAAATGATCTTGATTTTCCACCTTTTTTATAAAACACATATCTGTCAATGACCACAACAAGAAAATTTTTTGCAAATGCATAAAACAAATATTGTCATCGATGCAATTGATGAACAAGATTCATTGTATGATGAAACATTTCTCTTCCGAAGAGCATTATTTTTTAAAAAGGCATCTTGGTTGAACTCTTTTTTGGTAACTATGATATCCAAGATGGATTGGTCAATGGGTCAGATGGCACTTTTGATGCTTATACTACCACAAAAATCAGGACATCATATGGATACGATTCAAATGATTTAAGCATTGAACAACATCAAATTGATAAACATGTAGACTTGTGTCTTCCAACATTGACCCGCAATTTGTGCCTATTTTTTGGATTGTAAGGCCTTTGTAACACTCACCAAACAAAAAAACTTTGACAACTTCAAATCCAATTCCTAGTCCATCTTATATGTGCACACATGAAACATAGAGCTCAAGGACTTACAATTGATGGAATTCCATTTAGCCCTCTTGGAGTCGCAAGGCATGGATTGACTTACATAGCCCTGTCACATGTGAAGACTATAAAAAACCTTTATTTGTTACAAATTTTGATGAATAAAAACTTTAAAATAAGAAATCAAGTTACTATTGAAATGAATCACATTCTATCACAAGTAAAATGGAAACTTGAAAAATTATTTCTTCTTGGTTGATATCCATGCCCATGCACTGTATTTTGTTGTTTGAATACAATGAATCCTTCAAGCTCATGTACAAGACATCATGCACGACGTAATCTTAATGCAATCTAAAAATTTATGCTTACAAGAAACACACATATCTGATAACAATGAATACAATCTACTTCCAAACTTCCATCACATATACACATATCATGTGCATGGTATAATGATTTTTGCTAAAATTTATATACCATTTTTACACATGATGCAATTTCATGCTGGAAAAGTAGAAGCATTGCTTGTTGTTGTTTAAGTTCATGGAAAACAATTGACTATTATAAATCTCTTATGCAACTTCAAATGTGTCACTTAAAAATATCCTTGCAGTTATCAATCAAACATTGTCAAACACATCTCAGAAACACTCTACATACATATTTGGAGACTTCAATATTGATATGCAAAAACATAATAATACCACAAACCTTCTAAATTAACACATGTCCAGTTATAACTTTCATTTTTGCATTACAAAAGAAAATCCATTCACTAAAAAACACATCGACCACATATGGTCAAATTGCAATACCTCCAACCAGATATTTCAAAGACATGTATACTGGATTGACCATTCTTCCATATTCCTCGCACTTGACATGGACAAATAAAACTTATTTTTTTTACTGCAACCAACCCAAATCCGCACTGTCAAACAATTTTCCTGCATGTACTAAATTTTTACCCACTCTTACTTTCACAAGATATATTTTTTTATTTTGAACCATAACAACTACCATCTATTTGTTAAGAACAAAATAGAATAAACATTGAATCCCTAAGCATACTTAAGGTATTAAAAAACTTATTATTAGACATATTTTGTATCAATACAAAAATGTGCATTGTTTTACAATCCAATAATATAGTTTTCCTATTACTTATACATTATACAAGTACTATATCAACCTCTAACACTTTGACCATGACTTACACTCAAGCTTTTTTCCTACTTGCAGCAACCATTCAGTTTAACGGAAATCTTCCAGTTGCTCTAATTTGGTGAATAGAAAAAAAAAACATTCACTCCCTGATCTCTGCAATGGATTTTGAATGGGCTTATCCTTATGTGGATCCTCCATGAATTCCATTGTTTCATGCTTCACAAGCTTCTAGTTCTGTCTGTTGACAGCTAATTTCTGCAAGGAAAAAAACCTTCACTATGACTGGATCTTGTAAAAAGAATGGTGGGGAAAAATATTCACACCTTATTCATGTTCGAGATATAAAATTTGATTACTCTTGAGCAACCTTCTTCACGATTTCAATGTATTGGTTTGTTTACAATTTACAAGGTAACACCCACAAGCAATATGATTCCACAAAAACAATTTCTTTGTTACACTTCCATTGATTTTTTTAACTCAAACCTTTCATTCCCAATTACTAAATTTCATCATTTCTATTGTATTTTTAGGGAAATCAAAATCATAACAAGCTTGTAAACCATTTTAGACAAAAGGTTTTTCAAACACAAGATGACACTAATACTCACTCAAGGTATCACGTATGCTTATTTTTATAAAAATCCATTAATACAGTTTCTTTGTTTATTTTATCCTTGCAATCCAATCCTCACTAATTTGTATTCTATTACATAAATAATATGTTCTATAACACTATTGAACCTATTTGTCTTTGAAAATTCATTGCATACAAACTACAATCCATTCTTTTCATTTCTGCGAAACACATTGGACTTTAATATTTCATCTAGACACTCACTAAATTTTATCTTTTCTAATATTCTTGCAAGGAGAATGAAATGAAGAGGAACTCGAAAACCATTTCTGTAAAAGAACAACTACAAAAGAAAAAAAAATAGGTGAGAAATTACAAATATCTTGTCTACAAATTTATGTGGCCTACTGTGTCATTAATCCATTTCCATTCTATTTTGTAGGCAAGATACGATTCCATGTTCTCCACATCAATCGATGACCTCAATAGTCGTAAGGTTGGAAATTTGTTTCAAGGGGACGTCATTGTGGTATACAAAACAATACTCAACAAAGAGATGAATAAAGAACTTCTACACATAGATTTAATAGACAAAGAAGGTGAAATGAATATGAAACTAAATGTAAGTGGACACAAATTGAGGCATATAAACAAAAGCTTCTACCATCCAAAGGAGTCTGCATAAAATAGTTTGACATAACACTAAAAACCAATTATGATTGTGGAGACTGTGACTACATTCTTCTAGTAAATAACAACACCATAGAGAACATACCCCTAGTCTACAGTGAGTTCAAGTTTATACCGAATACTACAATAAAACAACTCCTTCGGAGTACAAAATAAAGCTATACAGTTAGTTACAATTGTTGTTGTAACTTCTACACATAAATTTGGAACTCAGTTTGTCTTTGAAATTAAAGATGGGTTGATCATACATGACAAAACATAGGTACCTTCTATTAGATTAGGTATTTACCTTAGCTCATGTTCACCTAGGTACTTTATTTACCTTTATTGTATTTATCCTCACCCACTTATGTGTGTGTATATTTCTTTTTATTTAATTAGATATTAGGGGGATATTAACTAGTTATTAGGTATAGTTGTTTCCTTGATCTATGGTATTGACTAAATCCTTGATGTCTAGTTCTCTCCTAAATCTATGGACTTAACTAGTTCTTTGATGACTAGTTCTTTCCTTGATTTATGGCTTGATCTACGAACTTGACTGGTTCTTAGATTGTTATTCCTTTCCTATATAAACAAGGCCCATTCTCATTATATTTCATTGAGTTCCATAATTATATATGATATTGTTTCTCATTTATTTGCAAAGGTTTTGGTAAAGTTATTCTGGCGAATTGCTTTCATCTTATTGATTGTGGTGTTTGATTAACATTTGAGTTCTTGGCTTGATATGATCTGGTTATCATTCGTTTTATGGTATCAGAACAAGAGATTGCTATTGACATCCATCTGTAAGTTTTATTTTGCAAGCATTTTTTGTATATTCATATATTTGAGATTTGTCCATATTTAGTTGTTGCATGTGTTTATGTAAAACAGAGGCTTCCATTGGATTCGGAAGGTGGAAAAACCCTAAGATCGACTGTAAACTCGACCATTTCTAGAGGCAGTTATTTTTTTATTGTGTAGAGAAATATCTTGGTTTGCCTCGAGATCATGTCATCTAGGAAGAAAACACAGCAAATCATTTTCTGGGTTTTTCGAGATTGGAACTGGGTTTTTTTTTCTGTGGGCACCCATTAAAATCCTCAGTCCTTGGTCATATGGTATGGTCCTATGAGGGCTTAAAGCTCATGATGCTTAACTCCAACCCCCTTTCATTTTATTTGTGTGGTGAAGGAAACCATTTTATTTTGTTTTAGTGGTAACTAAAATAAATAGTAGATCATAATATTGAAAAGCTTATCTATTTTGATTGGTAACTCGGTTTTGAGTGCCATTTTTTGCAAAAGTGCTTGTTTTTTGTGCTCTTTCTATTGGAAATATTTATTTTGAGAATATCACTATAATTATAAAGTGCCATATTGTAACACGCACTCATTATAAAGTGCCAAAATCTAGGGGGGATCTTATTGCATTGTTTGGGGGTCTTGTTGCATTGCTTGGTTCTTGCATTTATTTTGGTGATTTTTTTAGGATTGCATCTACTTCTACATTAGATCATGTTGAGCCATTAACAACACATAATTACCACACATGGAAACCAAGAATGGAAATTATAATCAAGCAAAAAGTACTATGGGCTTTAACTTCTTTAGAATAACCAATGTTCACTAGAGAGTATGAAAAATTTCAATACCAGTAAAAATTTGATGAGTGTATGGGTTTGATAGGAAAGTATGTAAGTGACACTCTTTTGTTTCATTTGGAAAAATGTGACTCTTGTTTCAAAATATGAGAGAAATTGGAGGATTTATTTGGTAAGTTGGATCATATGAGAGCCATGTAACTTGAAATTGAGATCACCTCTCTTAATCCTGAATATTTTCCAACAATTATAGACTATCTTACCAAGTTCAAGCATTTGTTGACATAGTTTAAGGGGAGTGGAAGAGATAAGAAAGATTAAGAGTGTGTTTACTTGATTCTATCCAAGTTGAGAGGACCATTTCAAATATTTTCTTCTACCTTTTTCTCTAGCATGGATGCCTTAGGTGATACATTCAAAATGCCTGACTTAGAAACATTTTGTGAAAGACTTACTAGGGAAGAATCTAAATTGTCTCACCTTGAGTCTTCCACCTCTCAAAAGACATTAGTTGAATCTAATCCTAGAAAACCAAAAAGTAAAACCAAATCCACCCCTTCTCCATCTCAAAGTGCTCCTAAACCTAATAAAAACAACTCTAAACCCAAGGAGTCTTCTAAATCCAAGAATAAGTCTAGCCTTTCATGATTATTTTTTTTGGGGGTAGTGGTCATGAAGAACATAGGTGTTATAAGCGAATGCAAGCCTTAGAGGATGCAGTCAAGAAATAGAAAATTCATATCTCCACTCCACCTCCTAATCAACATGGCAAAGCATTTAATGTTGTTGGGAGATCTCAGTCACCACTTGCAAACAATTGGGTTATAGATTCTGGTGCTTCTCATCACTTGACTTCTTCCAAGGAGTCTTTTGTTTCTCTAGGTTCAAGTTCTGTTGGTCAGTCAAAATCTAGAACTTAATGAAGGACATACAAAAGGTTTGCGCAGAAGAGCAGAGGATATTCAAAAGTGTGGAAGTAGCGGGAAGGAATCTCGCGTGAATAAGAGAGATGGATTTGGGATTTAGCCGTTTTCATGATGAGGATCTATTTTTGGAGATAGCGTGCAGAGCACACAAACTAGTCAGAGAATTCATGACACACATTGGCTATTTTTGGAGGATAAGATACAAAGTGCTTTGAATGGAGACAGACCGGGTATAGATCTACTATTGCCAGTTAACTAAAAGCAGTCTATTGCTAGCGTACTTACATGTGTGGCTATTTTTTTAATGGCACATGGCTAATAATAGTATGCGACCTATTTTGGGATTAGATAAGCGATGAAGGACAAGTCCCCACCCTTATAAATATGTATTAAATGGTGTAAGCATAGAGAGTGTGATAAGTATGTTATAGTGAGATTATGCTGCCAAATATAACACATACACGAGTGTATGCTACTATTATTATAAAGAAGCTTATGTGTATTACTGAATTTAATATAATGGAGATTATGGACTGAATCAAGGTGTTATCATGGTTATAGTTCAATATTTCATGCTTGATTTCATCATGGTTATCTTTTAAGTCTGTTATTCTCTAGATCTAGATGTGAACATGCACTTTGGAATGATATATTAGTCATAGATTTGAATGCCTTAAGTCTTCATCATGTTAACATCTTGCAACAACCCTAAAGAGGGGCTTGATACCTTTGCACGCTTTGGGTGAGTGCTCAGTCTAGATTGAGTGATGTGCCAACGCGCCTAGGCTTGTATTGGTGAATTCTAGGCTGCATCATTGGTTCCATTACTGGGACCTCTTTTTTAGTTATTTCAGGATGGTTCGCAATGAATACATACTGGTTGACCTTAGCAAGTGTTGAGGAGTGGATACATGATTTAGAAGAAGAATACACACGACGGTTCAACATTGGGTATGAGTTTAACAAATGCATGTGGGTGGAACATAATCTGTATGACAATTTATATGAGAGATTTTTCGCTATATTTCTAGTAGAATTATACAAGTGGTTGATTGCTTATGCATCTAAGTGGAATTGAAGGTATTGCACACTTGTCTGGATGCAGGAAGAATTTCAGGCCCTTTATGATGTTGATTTGATTTGGAATCACGCTGTGGATATGTGGTTCCATGGTGTTTTGAACAGTTATATCTTGGAGTACTCAATTTCCACTTATTCGTGTCTAGAGGTAACTGAATTCCAGTTTTTACGATATCCAAGGGGAAATTACTTACAAGGCATTCCACTGGTGATCAAGACCCTAAGGGTAACTTTGAATTTGTAGAGTAAATCAATGGCTAACTAAACCCCACCACACGTGGGGGAAAGAGCATGTTTTGTGAAGGATGGAAGAGCTAGCAGAAGAAAGGAAGAGAGAGGAAAGGTGGCTTAAGTATAATGAGTCACATAAGAGTGAGGTATAGAAACAACAGGAGGTTACAGAGAAAATGGCGTTGTGGAGAAATATAGTTTAGGAAGGAGTGGAAGTTCATGTAGAAGACGTGGAACTCGAGCCTCATGAACTCCCCCATTTGGGAAAACATGACAGGGAACCCTCCTTAGCCTCACGTAGAAGTCCGCCAACAGAGACGATCTGGGCCGTGGGTGTGCATCTAATTCCACTTGGCAACCTTGCCCTTGTGCTTGGTTTTCCAGCATCTAGTATGACAAATAGTCAACAAGCTAATTCAAGTAGTGGGAGAGTAGGAGGAAGTCTTATAAGAGGCACAACAATGCAACCACAAATGGATTCATTGTTATATGGGAGTACCTTTTCGGGTGTGTCATTAGTGCAAAATTTTGGCGCACAAATTTTTGGGCTATCTTCTGGGAGTAGTAATGCTTCGTAGACAGTTGGGGTAAAATTTAGTTCTACTGTTGGGACATAGGGAAGTACATCTTCTGGTCCAACTCTAACTACAGGTTTGGGGTCAGGAGGCATAAGTGGTTATAGTTCTGATAGATCTGGTGGTTCTGGAGGTAGAGGAAATATAGGAGGTTCTGGATTGAGTGGGCAAGGTCCACACCAACCCCAAAATATTTACATGGAGATGCGTCTTCATCTTCCAGAGTATAGGGGCATAGAAGATGCTGCTAAACATGTGCATATGTGTGAAATACTATGGCACATAAAAGGAATCATGGCTTCTGAGCCTAGGAAAAGCCAATTTGCTACTACATTACAAGGACACGCACACAACTGGTATAGAAAGTTTGACCCTGATAAGACTTGCGTAGACTATACAACTTTAAAATATGCATTCCTTAAAGAGTTTCACATCCTTGATTTTGAGCAAAAGAGTATAAGTGCACTCAAGGATATTAAGTAAGGCACTACTGAAAGTGTCAGAGAGTATGATACCCATTTTAAAACACTGCTATCTAAGCTTTCTTATGACATACTGTTATCCCGTAAAATTGACAAGGGTAATTTTACCGATAACCATACCGAAAATTTTGTTTCGATCCCTTGTTAGGGATCCTTCGTGTTCGAAACGTTGTAAAATCCCTTCCCGGGAAATCTAGTTTTCGAACTTAGTCTTTTGAGCCTTTTTTTTGGCTGGGCGCATGAAATATCCTTGTAACACAAAGCTTTTGATGCACCCCCTTAAAAGCCTTTGGCGCATGGTTTTCCATGTTAACACATCTTTCAGTGCGCCAAAGGATGTTGAGTCTATTTTGCGTGCGCCAAGGCACATGCGCCTTATTGTTGACATTGCTTTTGTTGCTCCACTTTTCGGTGCGCCAAAGGGCGCACATAATCTCGCTGCAACACAAAGTTTTGGTGCGCCAAAGGGCGCACGCTTTCTCCTGTCGACAGCAACTTTCATGCGCCATTTCAAAAGTGGTTGGCGCATTGATGACAAGTTTTTCTATATATATCAGTGCGCGCCCAATGTCATTTTCATTCTTTTGCAAAGCACGTGATCACTCTGGACTTGTCAGCCTCTGCTCCGTCATTTTCGTCGCCCTGTGGACCCGCTCTCAATTTTTGCTATATATCTAAGGTAAGAGGTTCTCCCTCTTCTCCATTTTCGTGCTTTTGGTTCTTTGCGTGTTCTTGGTCTGTGTTTTGGCTTGCTGGCCGGTTTTTAAATAAGATTTTGATTAAGCTAGTTCCTCCCCTGTGCTGTCCTGTCTCATTTCCTTCTTCTTTTCCTCCTCCCTTCCTTCCCTCTTTCCAGATCTGCTGGTAAAGGGGTGTTGTTTTGAAAATGGCTTGGTCTGATAAACTTTTCTCTGAAAACCTTATATGTCCAAGCAACCTTTGAAATGGAGGAAAGAATGAAAATGATTGAGCAATGAGTTTAGTTCTATGGCGCACTGGCGCGTCTTGTTGCACTTAAGACAGTTGCGCCCCTCGGCGCATCTATCCGCCTTGTTGCATAATTGAAATCCGCGCCAATGGCGCAGCCTTTTGTCCTGTTACATCTAGAATTCATGCGCCCTCAAAGCACGCCTTTTTCGCATGCTACAAGTATGAATCCCGCGCCTCCTTAAAAGCCTTTGGCGCACCATTTATCCATGTTACATCCCGTTTCCATGCGCCAAAGGGCGCACCCAGCTTCCATGCAACACAAGCCTTCTGCGCGCAAGTATAAAGCTATAAAGGCGCGGGCGCACCCCCGATCGCCGGTAACATGATGTTGTGTAAACCCTTCATGCGCCGCGCCATATCCCTTTTGGCGCACCGAAAAATCCATGTTACACGGTCCATCAATGCGCCAAAGGGCGCACCAAATACCAATGTAACATACAATTCCCATGCGACCTGCCATAAAATGCAATCTGCTACATCCATGCGCCATGCACCTTTGGCGCCAGTTTAACCTCTGCAACATTCCTTTTCTGTGCGCCTTATCTATTTGGCCTGCTAGTTGCATTTTTCATGCGCCCTGCGCCCTGAGCCTTAAAATCTCTAACTCTTTCTTCTGCTAGCATTCCAATGGAAGATCAAATGACTAATTCAACCTTTTTGGATTGGGTCTCACTTCTTCTTCATGCAGATCAGCAACTGAGTTTGAAAGAACACATGTCTACGTCAAGCAAGAAGCCCACCAAACCAAGAGGAAAGGCTAAGCTGATAGAAGAAGAGATGAAATACAAATATCAGAGGGTCAGGATGCCTGAATCACAGGCTGAGTGCAGTATGGATGTCAGAGACTCAGAATTGGGTCACATTGACATGGAGGAATTTTGGGTTAGGACTCAGAAAGTTACAAGAAGTCCATGGATGGACAAGTTAATAGGCAGTGCCCTACACTTCGCCGGAGGAATCCCCGTCAGTGCTGTCAACAACGAATTCATGATGGTGATTGCGCAATGTTACAACAAAGACACAAGATGTGTCGAAAATAGTAAGGGCGAGGCAGTCATAAACCTCACTGCCCGTCATTTTGAGTTGATACTTGGCATCCCTCATCACCGGAACTTCGTGGCTGTTAGCCAACGAGAATGCATCAAGGCCTGGGAAGACAACGAAGACCAATGCATGCAGTTGATGAATGAGGTCTACCTAAGAAACAAGAAGGCGGTGACCCGGTGGCCACAGACTATCCACCGAAGTGATTTCTCAGAGGAGCTCAGTGATACTATCACCTTCCTGAGCAGAGTCTTCGGGCTTTCAGATGCCCACTATTTCCATAAGTGGATGCTGCGGTACTTGGAGACAATGAATAAAAATTTACCTGATCAGCGCTTTTGCTGGGGTGAAATAATAAGCAGCACCATCTCTGAGCAGCTACAACAGTTCGCCACAACAGGAGTGTTCCATATGAACTCCTATGTAGTCTATGCTGCAGCGTCAGCAAGGGATTATCCGGGGCTGAACCGAAGTGGAGTATGGCCTCAGGCCAAGATATTTGATTACTACCCAGAGCTGAGGCTGGAGAATAGCATCCAACATTTCACAAAAGTTAACGATGCATTCTTCTATCATGTCATCTGCCTACTGAGGCCAAACATGACTCATAGCCGGACGACCAAAAACATAGTGGCAGTCACAGAGAAATGGGGGGCCCTGTTCACCCAATTTCCCATGTTCACCTATCTGAGGGCTGCCAACTTTTTGGGAGAGCCAACCAGGCTACCAAGGTATGCTGGGCCTAAGCTGATTCTACTAGAACTGTCAAGGCAGCTGGTCACATACCATGAGAAGTGCCTCAAAAGAAAGAAGGGTGGAACTCCTTTCCCCCTCAAAGTGGGCCGATACACATGCTCCACCCACCATAAGGCGAAGGAAATGTTCGCAGAGCTGGAGCTACTCAACTTGAAGCATGACTTCCCAGCCAGGCCTACCTTCGACCCAAGAAGCTGCCTGCCAAAAGCGAAGCTCGATCCGATCCATGTCCCTCAAATTGAGGATATTTACATTGACGTTCTCCATGAGGCGGAACTCAGAAGAAAGGATCACTCTCGCTTAGCATTGGCAGAAATCATCCAATACGGAGTGGCCATTGTCCCCGAAGGCTTCCAGACTACGGAAGATGAAGTAGATAAGGTGTATAATGACACAGATGGGGACAATTGGCCCTTCCCGGCCATTGACAGGAACAAGGCTCCTCAAACAATTGAGGAGAGGGTCAAGGAGACTATGCGGAGAACAGAGCATTGGTGCCGCATGAACGGACTAATCTACCTCGGGGTAGATTTCACAACTTCCCCTTTGGGCAACGCACCTCCAAGGTCCAAAAAGCAGCTGAAAGGCAAAGGTGCAGAAGGTGAACCTAGCACCATTCAGGAGGAAGCCCCTGAAAGTCCTCTTCCCTCAGAGCCAGAACAAGTTATAACTCTTGATGAAGAATTGACAGAGGATAGTCCTATACGCCCATCCACCCAGGATGTCGGCGTCGCTACAACTTCAGAGGTCCCTTCTATCCCTTCTTCTTCTCTTCCTTCCCCTCCTCGAGTGACTCAAACGACCACCCCTTTGGTCGTGTCCTCTGCCCCTTCTTCTACCCTTTCCCCTGCTTCTTCATCTATCTTCTCCTCCCTCGCTGATTTGTCTTCCTCTATTTCTTCCCTCATCTCCGAGCTCCCTTCCCTTCCTATGTCTTCTGCAGTTGCGGTTTCCCTTCCTCCCGTGGACATTTCTTCGGCTATTCTTTCAATGCCGCCGCCGCGTGTCTCCACGTTTTTCCCCTCTTCTACCGTTGCTGCCTCCCCCTCTGTCTCTGGTCCTTCTTCTATAGGACCAGCTTGGATCTCTCAGCAGCTGAGCCAACAAAAGAGGAAAGTCCCCATCGCTCCGATGGACTTTTCGGTCATTCCAGCTAAAGGAGCAAAGAAACAGAAGCCGGTTACACGCTTCTCGAAGAGCGTTGCAGGTGAGAGAGTCATGGAAATAGCGTACCCCAACCCCCTCAAAGAGAAAGAAGATCTGTCTCCGACAGATTTCACCGTGACCCAAGTCACAATGGGGACATCCTCTGAAAGTCTCCAGGGGAAGCTCTTTCCGCAGTTGATGCACTCTGCAAAAAGCTTCAGGAAACGAAAGAGGAGAAAAGGCTACTGAAGGAGCAGAACAAATACCTGCTTCAAGCCTTACAGAAGATGGGAAGTGCACCTCCCACAACTACCGCCGAGACTCCTGAGCTGCTCAGTCAGGAGAAGATTAATGAGTATTCAAAGATCGGTGAGCAAGGTATGGCCGTTTCTGCTTGGAGGAGCCAAATCCTCAAGGATAGTGAAAGAGTAATCGCCGAGTATACCAGTTTATACCTAAACATCGAGAAAGGCGAATAAGGAACTCCAAGCATTAGCGGGTCCGATATCAGAAGAGTTAGAGCATGCTAGACTCCAGCACGAGACCTTCCAGCAAATGTTCGACTGTTCAGTCGAAGATCTGGTCAAGTTCGGAGTATTCGGCCATCCAAGGGCCCTCAACAAAACTATGTCCACTCTGGACTATCGGATAGATCAGCTAGAATTCGTTCTGGAAAAGATAGACAAGGTAAAGGAAGAGGCCCTGGATGCAATGCATCAAATGGAGAAAGTTGTTCTCGCCATGACTCCAGGGTTGCTCACTCCTTCCCTTACCTTGAGATCAGCTGATGACACTATCCAGCATTTTCAAGGAGATAGCTTCTCAAGGGACAGGGCCAGAGGTCACATTCGACACTGAATCTATCAACAACCTACTGGCCTGTAGGGACTTCATCGGGTTCCTTATCGAAGCGGGGAAAGATTATTCCAAACTCCCGGAAAAGCTCATAGACGAGTGGGAGACTTGCGAAGCAATCAGTGAACGGCACAAGGATCCATCACAGGATCAATTTGGGCCGATGATTAGCAAGTTTTTGGAATACCGCGCTCAGTTCCACATATCATCTCCTGAGCAGCATCAGAAACAGGCAACCCCTTTCCGGCCGCAGGATGATGATGATGAGTAGCTTCTTCTTCTTCTTCTTCTTCTCTCTATTCTCCGACTTTCTTTTTGAAATGTCTAAAATGTGTTGATACAAATGATGACATCATCCATGTTGCATCATGGGATGATGTCATCCACCAAGTTGTCAAAGTCAACATGACTTTTAGATATTTTGTAAATATCTTTGTAAATAAGTGGTTGGCTCCATTTTGCCTTCTCTCTCCCTCATCTTCTATAAATATGGGAATACTTGTTGTATTCAGGAGAACATTTTTTAGATAGAAATAGAAGTGAGGAGAGAAAGACTTTGAGCTTTCTTGTAACAGAAGAGAACAGTAATACAATTATTCAGACTTTGTGCTCAATAGCTGTGTTATACATTAGATCTTTCTTACGTTAGATCTGTATGTGTTTAATCTGTTGGATTCATATCTACTTTTCCGTCATTTGTTTATCAGTATTGCTTTGTTTATTTATGCAAGTAGGTTTGACTCTGTTTACTACCAAACTAAAAACATAAATCTTCTGACCTTTCTGCTTTGGAATTCATTTCTTTTCTCCCTTCGGATCTGTTCTTTCTCTTCTCCCTCTTTCATTCCTTTCTTTTCGCAGCCTGGAACACTCTACTGGGATGAGATCCCAACCCCCGAAGGCAGAATCTGTGAGACTTGCATAGGTTCCTGCTAGTAGAAATAGCAATAAACCAGTTTCGCTTTGCTGTCTCAAAGAGGGGCTAAGCCCTGCACACTGTTGGCTCGTCTATCCATAGATCTGTCCACGCGACAGATTTTCGGACCAATACATAGGTAGCTCTGGTTTAGGTGGATCTAGAGGTTCTGGAGGTAGGGGAAACACAAGAGGTTCTGGATCAGGTGGGCAAGGTCTACACCAACCCCAAAATATTTACATGGAGATGTATCTTCATCTTCCAGACTATAGGGGCATAAAAGATGATGTTGAACATGTGTATATGTGTGAAATAATGTGGTGCGCAAAAGGAATCACGACTTCTGAGCATAGTGAAAGCCAATTTAATATTACATTAAAATGGAACACACACAATTGGTACAAAAAGTTTGACATTGATAGACTTGCATAAACTATACAACTTTAAAATATGCATTCCTTAAAGAGTTTCACATCCCCGATTTTGAGAAGAAGAGTATAAATTCACTCAAGGATATTAAGTAAGGCAATACTAAGAGTGTTATAGAGTATGATGCATGGTTTAAAACACTATTATGTAAGTTTTCTTATGAAATACACACAAGCCAACATGCACAATGGTTCATTTGAGGCTTGATTACACCTTTTAGGAGGGCATTATCACATAAGACATACAATGATCCACGCAAAGCAATTGAAGAATCCTTACGTGTTGAGGTAGTTGGAAGCATAGATACTTGGGTGAGCCCATTTTTAGAAGAAAAAAATAGAAACTATGGCAAGACAGTTAGAGAAAATATCAGCAAAATCAACACATGAGACACAGACAGGGATTTGGTGCACAGATTGTGAAATAGAAGGTCACACAAAGGATAGTTTTCCTCACAAAATAGTACGATCATTACTAATGGATTGTGAGGAATATGCCATTTAAACCATGATGCTAGTTGTTTCCCCATTATTGCAACACACGATAAGGAAGAAAGTTTCAAGCTATTGTCAAATCTGTACAGGTCCATGACTCATGACATAGAAGACTACCGGCTGATTGGTCAGATCCATGATGCTATAGATATTGGTGTATGATAGAAAAGAGTTTTAGATAACTCTTAGGGAAAGAATGAGCATTAGAATTGAGATCACAATCAGGCACGCTATGATTGGAATGAAGGGCATTTTGAAGGTGGTCGTGGCAGAGTTCGAGGATATTGTGGTGGATTTGGAGGATGAGGCCGTGGTGGTGGAAGAAGTGAGTTCCCTCGTGGAACATGTTATACTTGCGGATCTCCTGACCACTACAGGTGCACGAATGTCCCCAAAATATTACATGTTCTTTCTACGTGGAAAGATTCATAGCTATGAGGAGTTCCCAGACTTGTATGAGCATCTTAGTCAAGCAACATAAATAAGAAAACAAAAGGCACAGGGATGGTTAGGATACAATGCGCTGTGGAAAATCAGTGGATGCCTAAGTTGGAAGTAGAGTCCAAGGTGTTGCAAGTAAAGATCACAACCTACGCATTGAGGTGGAACACATGCCAGAGAAGCATTGTAGCAGAAGCCTACCATCACTAAGGAGGAGGTTCTTCATGCACGGTACCCAGATCCTACCCATCAGAAGGAGGTTTATCAGGAAACCATGGAGGTACTTAGGAATCTTCATGGTGAAATACAATATTTAAAGGAGCAATCACGGAAGATAGAGCAAAAGAAAGCATCAGAGACAATCCATACTGATATAGATGACTTGAGAGAAGTGTGTAAAATTGTTGTTCGCCTAGAGAATAACATTCCACTGTTAGGGAATTGGTTAAAATAGAAACACTCTACGCGTAAGTGTTGAGACTAGATGGCAGATCCTGCATGCAAATCTTCCCCCTCATATCCTAGATTATGACAAGGAAATCACTCTGAATGCTGTTGTGGATGGGTGGCTATTGAGTAATATATTGATTGATACAGGTGCAGAAAGTAAATGTTCTTACTTTAGATGCATGGGTACAAATTGGAAGACCCCCATTGCACAGCCATCCTCTAATGTATTATTCATGGCTAATCAGACTAAGGCCACTCCCATCAGAGTTTTGAAAGATGCATCCATTACCATACAAGGAGCCAAGTTCACTGGAGATTTTGAGGTTTTAGCGCTGGCAGAGTTAGATAGCTTCCTAGATCTATTGGGGCATCCTTGGTGCTATGAAAATAATGTTGATCTTCAGTTCAACAAGGGTTATATCAATTTTGAAAACAAGGAGGAAAGAGTTATTATCCCTTTAACAGATGGAAAATCTGTGCCCTATGTTGAGCCCTTAAGTGAAGAATATCTGAATAGGATTTATGTACATGCCATCCGAGATCCAGAGATGCTTGAGACAACTAAAGAAGGAATAATTTAGTGGGAGGATGCATAATCTATTAGCAATACTACAAGTGTTACTTGTGATAATTGGGCTCATAACACTTATGAGTTGGTAGGGCATGAAGTCAAGAGCATATTTCCTAAAGGTAAAATCATGTTATGTCAGGAGGATAGGTAACAAATCGGTACCTTGTTACACAGGAGAAGGAGATCCTATGGTATTCTTGTGCGTCATGGAGGAACAGTGGATAGACCTGCTGGAAAGAAGAAATATGCTAGCATATACACTACGTGGGACAACAACATGCTGGTGGGTGGCCCACAAGGATAATCTTGTAGGATGGAATGAAATTAGGATTGCTCTTGCTACTAGGTTCTTTAGGAGAAATGCACCTACTCAAATATGCACTTATCATGGTAATCAACCTGTTCAGCACCATGTTCAGAAGTGTGAGAGACTCTGGACAGAGGGGCAAGAAGCTTTACCACCTTCACTATGGGTGCATAAGTTTTATTCCACTTTACAAGGCTGTGTGTGTGCTTGGTATGTATATGTAGAAATCCATAGAGAGACTGGAAATTGGAAGGATTTAATTGCAGGAATGGCCCAGATGTTTGACTTCTTCTCTACTAAACCTCTGGTGAAAGAAGCATTAAGAGTCATAAAGCACTTAACTATGGAGATAGTGCCAAGGTTGAAGAACTCCTTCAGGAGTTATTGGATGAAGGAAACTCAGGAGCACGTCTTATTGAAGAGACAGAGGTTGATGCCACACTACTTCAATGCTTGCCTTGAGAAAGAAAAAGGAAAAATGGTCTACTTAGTGGATGACAAAGAAGTAGAAAATATGGATGTAAACCATTCAACAGGTAGGTGTGAGGTGTTGGATAGTGCAGATAAGACCACGTGCACCTATCATGAACCTATGAAGACAAAGAAGGTGAATATTGGGTCAGATGTCTGAGCCTAAGGAAGCCATAATTGGAGACTATTGGTTAGACTCTGAAGTGGAAAAAATCATAGAGTTACTAAGGGATTATCATGACTTATTCCCTAGGGGGTACCATGAACTTAAAGGCGTGCATGAATCATTAGGGGAGATGAAGATAAAGCTTAAAGAGGGTGCACACCTAGTTAGAAAGAGACCCTACAGGATGAACCCCAACTTGTGTGAAAAGGTCAAAGAAGAGATTGAAAAAATGTTGAAGTCTGGGATTATCAAGCCCCTTGATGAGTCAGAATGGGTTAGTCCAATGGTGATCAGTATCAAGAAGGATGGATGGATTAGGATCTGCATGGACTACATGGAGCTGAATGCTGCATGTGTGACTGATCCCTTTCCTATGCCATTCACTGAGGAAATACTAGAAGGTGTTGCAGGGCGTGAAATCTATTCATTTATAGATGGTTCTCTGGGTATCATCATGTTAGGATTGCCTAGGAGGATCAGGAAAAGACTACTTTTACTACTGAATGGGGTAGCTTTTCCTATACTATAATGGATTTTGGTTTGAAAATATGCACCTGCTGTATTTTCACGCATAGTTGTTCAAGCGTTCAAGGAATTTATTCACAACTTCTTACAGGTTTATTTGGATGATTAGAAGGTGTATGGATTAGTTAAGGATCATTGTGAAAATCTATGCTTAATGTTTGAAAGATGTAGATAGTTGAGTATCTCTTTGAACATCAAGAAGTGCATATTTACTACACCATTTGGGATACTGTTAGGACACATAATCTGCAAGGAAGGTTTGTTGGTTGATCCAACCAAGGTTACAGTTATTATAGGCCTAAGAGAGCCTACCAGTCAAAGTGAGGTGCATGGATTTTTGGGTCATACAGGATATTATAGAAAGTTTATCAAAGGATATGCCAAAGTTTTCACACCATTGGAAGAGTTACTAAAAGGGAAAGGTATGTTCTACTAGGGAGAACTACAGATAACGTGCATTCGGGACATTAAAGGAGAAACTTACTACCACGCCTATTTTACATTTTCCTTCATGGGACCAACCATTTCATGTACATGTGGATGCCTCTGGCATGACCATTGGTGCAGTGTTAACTCAACCTGGAGAAGGTGTTATAGATCATCCTATCTGTTTTGCTAGTAGAAAGCTGACTCCTACAGAATAGAATTACACAACTACAGAGTGTGAAGCTTTGTCAATGATCTATGCACTACATAAATTCCGACAGTACCTACTAGCTACACCATTCATCTTTTATATAAGATCACATGGCATTGAAGTATTTGGTAAACAAGCCTGTTCTACAAGGGAACATATGTAGGTGGGTACTCTTATTTCAAGAATTTGATTTCACAGTTGTGATAAAAATAGGGAAAAGTAATTCTAGACCATACATTTATCCAAAATACAACCAGGAGAAGAAGCACAAGCAATTGAAGATACCATGCTAGATGCACAATTATATAGGTTACAATGAGCACCATCAGAACTAGAGGACATTGTTGTCTTTCTACGAACAGGTATGACACCAGAAGGAATGAAATCCTTGGAGAAGAAACAAATTGCTATATGTGCAACCCCCTACATGTTGATCAGCGGTGACTTGTACAAGTTAGGCCGGGATGAAGTATTACACCATTGTGTACTGGAACATGAGTGCACATAGATATTATGGAAGAAGGCTCATGGTGGTATTGTAGGTGGCCACTATGCAGGTGATGTCACTACGCATAAGATTCTACTCGCTGGATTATGGTGGGAGACCGTATATAAAGATTGCAAGGAATTTTGTAAGGATTGTGATCATTGTCAATGTCTTAGGAAACTAGGTCAACGAGATGAAATGCCTCTAAGACCTATTACTAGTGCAGAACCATTTGAGAAATGGGCTATAGATTTTTTGGGTCTATTTCACCAGTTACACACAAAATGGATCACGCTACATCATAACTTGCACAGATTATCTGACAAGGTGGGAAGAAGCAGCACCTACAAAGGATTGTATAGTGGCTGAACAGTTACCAGGTTTCTATGGGAAAATATTATTACAAGGTATGGATGTCCTTTAAGTTTGACCAGTGATAGGGGCACACATTTTCTTAATGAGACAATCAAAATTTTATTGGATGAATTCATGATTACACACCATAAGACTACACCCTATCATCCTCAGGAAAATGGAACTACTGAGGCTTTCAACAAAAAATTGAGCCAGACATTGACAAAAATTTGTGATGTTGGAAGAAAGGATTGGGATGATAAAGTATCTATAGTACTTTGGGCATATCAAACAACATATAAAAGGTTGAAAAAAGCCACACCATTTTAGTTAGTGTTTGGCACAGAAGTGGTTCTTCCTATGGAATTTATGTTACCTTCTTTGCATATTGCGTGGGTTGGAGGTCTTGCTGATGAGAAAGCATTAGAAGAGTGGATTGAAAAGTTACTCAAGTTGGATGAGTGATGAGCCATATCACATTGGAGTCAAAAACAAGAGAAGGCTAGGTAGAAAGCATGGCATGACAGGAACATCAGGGATAAAAAGCTTGAGATAGGACAGATGGTGCTCCTTTATGATTCTAAATTTTTATGCCATCCAAGAAAACTCAAGGTACATTGGTTGGGGTCGTATGTTATCACTCACATAATTGAATCAGGTGCTTGTCAATTAGAGGCACTTGATGGAATACGGTTACCTGGTTACTTCAACGGGAGTAGGATGAAGCCCTACTATAAATAAGTCTTCTTGGTGTTTGTAATAAGGCAATGTTTCCATTTAGATTAGGTTTTCAATTCTACATTTCCTTAATGTGTTTCCTTCTTTGTCGCTATGCTTTGTCAATTTAGTTAGTGTGTTTGTGTAATAATCGCGTTTACGTGCTAGAAGCTAATTACTATTTGAAGAATTTTTATGTGTAGAGGACCGCACATACCCTTAGTGTGGGGTAGGTTGTTGATATCTAGGTACAGGACTGATGGAAATAAGTACACATGAAAGGAACTATCTATGGGTGTTATTCAAGGTTGGAGAATTGAAAAACAAAAGAGATTGCTTCAAGAAACAAGGACCATAGATAGAGAGGAATGAAGAAACAAGTATAATGCGAGGTAAGCAGAGGCTGGGAAGACTACCAGTGGAAGGTGTAGTGACAAGGTACTTAGGTACATGGAAGTATGCACTGAAGAGAAGTCTACAACCAAAAGGTAGAGGGTGCATGCTAGAAGGTTATAGCTTGGGCACAAAGATGTACTGACATGGAAAGAATGAAAATGGTCGATTAATGAGAGGATTGATGGTAGGTGGAGGAGTAATAAATGCACTAAATTTTTGAAATTCTATATAAGGATGGGATGCGAGTTCATTTTTACCATTGCAATTGAGAGAATTTGAAAAGGGCTAAGTGTGAACGAGCCGAGAAATCATGTTGAGGTGCGAAGAGTGTGAAACCAGACATGGAGAGAAGGGTTGTGCATAAGAGAAGCTTACAATTCCCATAGGTGAAGGGTTTGAGTGAAGTAGACATGTTACAAATGAGCTAGGGCATGTGATTTCCACTAGGGCATGAAGATTTAGTCTAGGGTTTTGACTTACTTGATTACAGAGGGAAGAAAAGAGAGATTTTTTAGATGGCACCGAAGAAAGCACCCGCAATAGGAGAAAAAGGGAAGAAGAAGGTTGAAGTGGAAGAAGAAATTGCTCCTGAGAGTAATTTCTCAGAAATGCAGTATCTAGAGGGTTGTGATTGTGGGACAAGAATGGGATTCCCATATCCACCAATGTAAAATCAATGATTACAACCATCAAACATCAGATAATATGAAGGAGCTCGATGCGTTGCTAAGCACAAAAATCAAACAAGCACACAACAGAAGATATGCCAGTGTATGACGATGCTGGTGAGAAGTTACTGAAGTAGAATGGAGTCTACCAGTTGTACGAGCTAACATACTTTGGAAAGTATGAACCATTGTATTGGTGGTTGATGAGTAGAGTCCATGAGGACTTCTTCTACTTCACAGGATGGAGGTTTAGAATCACAGCTGCTTTGATTTCAACAATGACAGGACTAAGGGCCTCAGGAGTGGATCTAGAATAGTGATTTAACTGATAAGGCCACAATCTTGGAGACTAAGAAGGAGCTGGGGTATACCAAAGGTCCATGTGTGGCATGGACATTGAACAAATTGAAGAAGTACCTAGTAGTGTAGGCAGCTGCACATCTTGTAACAAAGATGAATGACCAAAGGAAGATGGTCACAGGTAAACACAATGTGGTTGCACATCACAAAGAATATGTCTCAAGGAGTGGTCTATAATATTGTAGATCACATAGCAAAGAAAATCATTGAAGAAACGTGGACAAGGTGGCAGAATAATTTTTGGAATTGTGTTGTTGTCTTTAGTGTTTATGGAGATTGGGGTACCTGATGGGCCAAAGGAGAAGATTTGGGAGTACCCCCAGAATAGAAGTCACCCGCAGAAAGATTTGGAAAGTACTTGTGTGATGGATCAATGAGTAGACCATTCAAGAAGAGGGCGGAGATGTGGTATGATAGACTTCACATACAATGTTTGAAGAAGAATGGTGCATACCCAAGGATTTTCCTTTAGTGGTGGGTAAGGCAGTTTAGTTTTTATTCTACCAACATTTTTGCATCACATGATTTGTGATGAAGGACAGAGCTTAGAGCCCATGGTGTAAAATACCATATGCCTTCACAACAAGATATTTCCAGGCATCAGTTCACCAGTTTTTAGATGTGCACCGCCTAACATTCAATGCATACAAGGTAGATTGCGACTACCACACTCTGAGAAATAAATATGTATATCCAGGGTGGAATGCCTACATTGAGAGGCTTATCTCAGATATTATAAGCATGAAGCTTGTAAGCTTGGTAGTTTGGGACACCGGAGTAGTGTTTTATGTACCCGCAACTCAAACCAAGCTAGAGAACACTAAGTATGTGGAGAATGATTTCGCACTCCCAGGGCCGCCAAAAGGTAGGCATACAATGGAAAATGTTTCAATTCCTAAGCCCATAGAAATAATTCAAGTAGATGATGAAGAAGAAGAGCATGAAGATAGTGGTGGTTTGGAGCACAGAGGTAGAAGACAACCTCCAAATAAGGAAGAAGTTGAGCACACACTACACCACCTCAACCACAAGAGGGAGATGATGAGGACTTGGATGTAGTCTAAGGAGAGCATCATTTCAAAAGAGTATTCAGGAGAACAAGGACCCTAGGTGCTACTCCACAAATTAGTGTGTAGATCACCTCAACTCTCTCCATAGAAGGAGACAACTGAGAAAAGAAGAAGGAAATTGAAGCTGAATGAGGAAGGGGAAGAGTCTGAGGAAAGTGCCCAATTCCCCTACACCTCCAAAGAATAAGGACAAACTAGAAGATGAAGATATGAAGGATGGAGAGGAAGGAGGAAAGGAGGTAGATGAGACAACAACCAAGACTACTCAGGACATAGTCAGCACAAGTTCCAAATCTTGAAGCCCAAGTTCCTAAGAAGCCTAGATCAAAAAGAACAAGTGGAGAATATCTTCCACTAGTCATGGGCTATGTCGAGGACACAGGTAAAATTTTCCACACCCATTTCCAAAGCACAATGACACAAAAGGAGTTATATGGTTGGGAGTTGATGGATGAAGATATGCCAACCATGTGCAAACAAGGAAGTAATTATCATGGTCGATGCACATGCACATGGATGAACCAGATTTTGATGTATGTGAAGAGTCATTGTGTTTTCGAGGAGGTTGAAGAAGACACCTCAGGCTAGACACATAATAGTAAAGCCTACTGTTATGTTAGCATGAACAAGTGAGAAATGCCTTGGTGAAAGTCTCGACAAAAGTGGCATGGTGGAATATGGATAAAGCTGCAACAATTAGGGTTCTACTGAGGGAGGAGATCAAGACTAAGGATGAGGAAATATGTGCCTAAAGTAGGAAAAATACTTGGAATAGAAGAAGAACGTTGTTTTTATCAGCATGGCAGAGGAGATTGGGGACAATGTCATGAAGGCTAGGCCACACTTAGAGCCAAAGGTACCCAAGACATTTCCTTCGGCAATACATTATGTAAGTACATTGGTGGACTTAGTGCTTGAAGATGAACCTTTGTACATGTCAACACTAAAGGATCTAGCACAGGAATCAGAGCGAGAAAAGGCTTCAGTGATGCGGAAGATTGTATCATATGAGGGGTTGCTTTAGAGATTGCAAGAGGAACTAAAAAAGGAAGATCAAGTGTTGAATATTTGTACATTGCCAGAATCCATTATAAGGACCAGGACCATTTTAGAAGACAATGAAGTCTTCAAGGCCATGAAAGATGAAAACATTGGGCCACGCAAAATGATTAGCGCTTATCAAACAGAAGTGTGAGGCCCTTACAGTAGATCAAGAACCACACAAGGAAAGGCTGGATGAGCTTGGGAAACTCATCGTACAAAATATGGACTTACTAGAAGGGAGAATGACTACCATGTCCAACATTGTGTTGGTCTTGTAGAATGAGAAAGGAGAGATTGCAAAGGATGAGTTAGAATCAATTGCATTGAATATACCAGAGAAGGTAGAGGCTGCGCTCAATGATTGGTAAACTCTAGATGCAGAAATAAAAGAAGAATATCTAGAATTAACTATTTAGGTTAAAGTAGAAGACACTGCAGGGTAAAGACATTCTTTTATTTATCAAAATTCTTTCTATTCTTATATTCATATTCTTTGATTTATTTTGGAGATAACCATTACCTGGGCGGAAATGCAACTACTATGGGGTAATGTTGGCTAGTCAAAATATGGAACTTAACAAAGGACATACAGAAGGTTCACACAAAAGAGCAGAGGATATTCAAAAGAACGAAAGTATCGGGAAGGAATCACGCGTGAAGAAGAGAGATAGATTCGGTACTTAGTTGTATTCGCGATGAGGATCTATTTTTGGAGATAGCATGCGGAGCAAAAAAATCGGTCAAAGACTTGCGTGACACGCATTGGCTATTTTTGGAAGATCAAATACAAAGCAATTTGCATGGAGACAAGCCGGGAATAGATCTACTACTATCAGTTAACTAAAAATAGTCTATTATTAGCGCACTTACATGTGTGGCTATTTTTGTAACGGCGCGATGACTAATAATAGCATGTAACCTATTTAGGGATTAGATAAGTGGTGAAGGGAAAGTCCCCACCCTTATAAATATGTATTGAATGGTGTAAGCATAGAGAGTGTGAGAACTATGTTATAGTGAGACTATGCTGCCAAATATGACATGCACACGAGCGTATGCTACTGTTATTATAAAGAAGCTTCTATGTATTATTGAATTTAATATAATGGAGATTATGGACTAAATCAAGGTGTTATCATGGTTATAGTTCAGTATTGCATGCTTGATTTCATCATGGTTATATTTTAAGTCTATTATTCTCTAGATCTAGATCCGAACATGAACTTTGGAATGATATATTAGTCATAGATATGAATGCCTTAAGTATTCATCATGATAACATATTGCAACATCAACCATAAAGAGGGGCTTGTTACCTTTGTGTGCTTCGTGTGAATGCTCAGTCTAGGTTGAGTGATGTGCTAACACACCTGGGATTGTATTGGTGAATTATAGGTTGCATCAAGTTCTACTTCCAAAATTGAGGTTGGAGATTCTTCATTTCTTTTTGTTGAGGGAAAAGGTGATATACAACTTGATGGTGGAAATATCCAAGATGCACTATATGTTCCTAACATCACTACAAATTAACTTTCTGTATATCAAATTTATCATTATGGTCAAGAGAAAACAATGAATTTTACACCACATGGAGCATAAGTATGAACCTTATTTGAGCCTTTTTCACTTGTTGCTCAGTGTATTGTTGATCATAGTTCTAGAATATATCAATTTGAGGGTTTTGATGACACTTCTTCTATAGGGGCAGGATTGGTTTCTCTTACAAATTCAGAGATTAATATTTGGCATGAAAGATTTGGACATCTTAATTACATATATTTGAAGGAGTTGAGACACTCACGTTATGGTAGATGGTCTTCCTAGAAATTATTGTCTTGAGGGATTTTACTGTGTGGATATGCATTAGGGAAACAACACTAATATCCATTTCCTAAGAATTTGTCTAAGAGAATATTCTTCACCACTTGAGCTTGTGCATAGTGACTTGATAGTATTTCCTACCCCCTCTTTCAATGGAGCTAAGTATGAAATTACCTTTATTGATAATTTATCAAGGATTACTTGGGTTTATTTTCTCAAGTATAAAAGTGATGTTTTTTTCACACTTCAAAGTCCTTCAAGGCTTTGGTCAAGAAACAATCTTCTAGTTGCATCAAGATTCTTCATACTGATAATGGGGGGGAGTACTTCGATAGTGAGTTTTCTAATTTTTTTGCCACTGAAGGCATTATTCACTAGCATTTTGTTCCTCATAATCCACAATAGAATGGACTTAGTAGAGATAGAAGAATAGAAATTTGAAGGAAATGGCTAACTGTATGGTGCATTCTAGATATTCACCTCCTATCTATTGTGTAAAAGTAGTTAATTGTACTAACTACATTTAGAATCACACGCCACATAGAGCACTTGAGCATTTGACTCCAGAGGAAGATTGATCCAACACTAAGCCAGATGTCTCATTTTTTCGAGTCTTTGGGATCCATTCTTGGGCCTCTGTGCCAAAGAATAAAAGTAAATCTTTGGATAAGAAGATTAAACCCTTGGTCTTTGTAGGGTATTGTGAGGACATGCGAGCTTATCAAATTTTAGATCTCTGATACATCATGACGTTATTTTTTAAACACATGTTCAGTTTGATGAGTGTTTCATTCCTCATGATTATTCATCTTCTTCCATGCCTCCTTCTTCATCTCAACTTGAGGATCCTTTCTTTGAGGAGATTGATGAGGAGGTTATAGATTTCGTTCAGGATCCTATTCCCACTGATGTTGTAACTATGCCTGATTGAGATTGTACTAAATTTTATGAGGAAACACCTTTCCTATAGGATCTTCCACCCACTAGGCATAATCACACACATTCTATAGGTTCTGGAACATTGTGTCAGGTAGTTTCTGAGGATCCAAAATATTTTGCAAAGGATCATGGGATACATGAGTGGGATGATGTGATGGCAACTGAGTATTATTATTTTGATGAAGAATCATACTTGGGATTTGGTATCTCTTCATAAAGGAGGAAATATGGTTATGTGTAAGTGGGTATACCGAACCAAATATGTAGATGATGGGTCCATTGAAAATTATAAGGCTCATCTTATTGCAAAGGGTTTTTCACAAGTTGAAGGTATTGATTACTCAGAGAATTTTACACCCATTGCCAAGATGTATTTTGTACACATTATACTTGCTATTGTTCCATCACTATGGGTGGCCTATATACCAGATGGACGTCGAAGAGTTCCTTCTTACATTGAGATCTACAAGAGGAAATATACATTGAGTAGCAGGCTACTGGATTTGTTTAGAATTTTTCTCTTATTTGTAAGCTCCGGAGGTCTCTCCACAGTATCAAACAAGACCCTTGGGCTTGGTATGAGAAGATGGATTCTTTTATTCTATCTACTTTTTTTGTTTGTTGTCACTCCGATCATGATAGTGTATCTCCAACATGTTGGTAAGAATATTGTTATACTTTTCTTCTCTGTTGATGATTTGTTACTTATTGACAACTTTTCTTTCGACATTCAAACTATTCATAGGGTTCTTTCTACACAATTTGACATGACAGATCTTGGGTTATTGCATTATTTCCTTTAATTTGAATATTTCTTAGACAGATTCAGGGATTCATTTCAGTCAGCAAAATTACACCCATGGTCTTCTTCGGTGCACTTTGATATGGCTTGATTGCAAGCCAAGTCCATCTCCTTTTTCATTCTAGGGTTACTCTTACTTCCACATGTATCACACCACTTTGTGATCCTACATTGTATAGGCACTTAGTTGGGAGTATCATGTACTTAAACCATACTCACCCTGATATTTCATTTATAGTAGGGAAATGTATCTCAGATTTTCCCATTCTCCTCGATAGTAGTCATTGATAGGCTGGCTAAAAGGATTTTGCGTTATTTACATGACACTTCCCACTTTGTCCTACACTACACTAGTGGGTTCTAATCAGTTGGTTGGGTATATAGATTCAGATTAGGAAGGTTATCTTGTTGAAAGGCAATTCCACTTCTGGCTATCTGTTTTTGTGTTGGTTCTTCTCCAGTTGTTTGGGTGTGTAAAAATAAATAGACTATTGTACTTTCATCTTTAGATGTTAGAGTACATGGAAGAAGTTACAGCGATTCAGCAGATTCTTTGGGTTTGATAGTTATTGACAGAGTTTATGATCCCCACAGGATTCATCTAACTGTAATTTGGTATGAAAACCAAAGTTTAATTCACATTTCTCACAACCCAGTTGAGCACCAGTGGACCAAGCATATTGAGATACACATCCACTTCATTCATCGGTACCCATTCAGGATGGATTTATTTTCTTGGAGTACATTCTGGACTCGACAGTAGTTTGGGGACATCTTTATGAAGCCTTTTTCATCACCTTGCTACCTTGAGTTGTGTGGCATGTTTGGGGTTTTCGGAAGTTTTTCTTTGGGGGTGTTCGTGAGAACATATTCCTTCTTCTTATTCTTTCTCTGCCTTCTAACAGGATACTTTCCTTCTTTTGGTTCGATATTTATTCATGCATATATTATACATGAGTACCTCATCAGGCCCAGTTTTTAGGACTCATACTATGGACATGCCACTTCTCTTTTAGCCACTAGCTTCACTTGAGGGGGGGTGTTAGAGTGGGTATTTATCTTAGCTCATGTTCACCTATGTACTTTATTTACCTTTATTGTATTTATCCTCACCCACTTGTGTGTGTGGATATTTATTTATTTATTTATTTAGATATTAGGGGGACATTTTCTAGTTGTTAGGTATAGTCATTTCCTTGATCTATGGTATTGACTAGATCCTTGATGTCTAGTTCTCTCCTAAATATATGGACTTAAATAGTTCTTTGATGACTAGTTCTTTCCTTGATTTATGGCTTGATCTATGACCTTGACTGGTTCTTATATTGTCATTCACTATGCATATATAAGCAAGGCCCATTCTCATTTTATTTCATTGAGTTCCATAATAATATATGATATTGTATGCTCATTTGTTTGCAAAGGTTTATGGTAAAGTTTATTCTGGTGAATTACTTTCATCTTATTGATCATGGTGTTTGATTAGCATCTGTGTTCTTGGCTTGGTACGATGTAGTTATCATTCCTTTTAACTTAACATCTATCTAGTATTCTCTCCATCAATTTTCTATTCTTATTTGTTGGACTTAATAGGGTCATTACACAGTACTTGATCATTTGTAACATTTATACTATATGCAAGATTTACTTTCTAAAAACTATAATTTCAAACCATTATTAGATACAATCAATATTATTGAAAACCACTTAAATATAGAGGACTCCCTATTAACGGTCTCTATTTTTTTAATGACTTATTCTAGTTTTTCTTATTAGCGTCATTTGCAGGCACTATATTAGTTTATTATATCCTTTTTTAACATTTATCACCCTTATAAAGACTATAACAGACACTCTAATTATACGTAATAATAGAGGTAAGAACATGACACATTTGCTAATGATCTTCCCTTCAATACAATATTTAGTTATCTACATCATTTACTGATTGTTATCTCAGTTTCTTTCATGTTCAAATTGTGTTTAGGTACAAGGTGCATTTACTGTCTCCAACATGTACTTCACACCGTTTCATTATTATGCATGCAACAAATGTACACTACTCTATATGAATTGCTAAAAAGTATCTTTTGATTACAATAAACAGCCATTTACCCTCTTATTGTCTTCCAAGATATGACCTTATTGTCTAGGTTGTTTTAGCATATTTTGGGTTCTACCTTCACTTGTTTATTTCTAAAATGTTTCCAATTATTTATTTTACTCCTCTAGCTGGACATAGTTTCTTGTTTCTACTAACTAATTTGACTCACTTTTTAGGGTACATGTTTAGGTGTATCAGCTCCATGTATACATCTGCTATTATATTTTCAAATTACACTCAAACTATACCTAACAACTAGATCAAACTGTCCCCCTAATTTCTCATACGATCAACACCTATAGTGGACCATGAGGTCTTATAGTTGATCCACTTGATCTATTGCCAAATGATGAAGTGATTTGTCCCTTAATTCTCCTTAGATATCTTATAGGTCTCCATGTATTTGGCTTTGGAGATGATATTCAACAAGTGCATTATTGAAACTTAATTGTCTAGCATGGTCTTTCGTGAAAAATATCTTAAGGGTCCATTCATCATGAATGTTGTGCCACTGCATGATGTTCTATGCTTCAACTCTCAGAGACATGTCCTGCATTGGAAATAAATGCACACATCATATTAGTGTGATGAATCATAATACTGTCAATTATTCAATATAGCTTTCCAGTGACCACATTTTAAAACCTATACTCTATTACAAAGTGCTGATGCCCCAAAACTTTGACTCGTAAATCATAATAAATTAGAGGTGGAAAATTATGGATATAGTTTTTTTTGTTGGGTTAGAAAGAATTAATGGAAGAAAGTTACAAGTTTACGTTATTAGCTATGAACTAAGAATCATCACGTAATGCCACTAGGTTGCATTCTCACACTAACGAGTTATCTGGACCTCACTGCGTTTGATTCTAGAAATCAGATGATTAAATGGTGAAAATCCTATAACCGTGTGAGTATGTCACAGATATTACATGGCATGCTACAAGTGGTCACTGGATTTGCATTCCATAACGATGGCACATTTTACTAATTTTATAAGTTGATTATTCACGATAATTAGTAATAAAACATGGATTGGCTCCTAGAGGACTTACAATAGAAAAATATACATCATGCATTGTCATGTCATTCAAATTTTGTTTCGACATGTGCCTCAAACCAGGTATTTGATTCTCAGTTTATCATGGTTCTGTAATGGCTGAAATTTGTGTCTCACCATGATTTATTTGAGGATAAACGATGTTTAAAGGACTTGTTCACCATGGTTACTTGACTGTAGATAGTCTATGGAGTGACATGTCAAAATTGTGCTTTTTGTTTTATTTTTTTCCACTGCCTAAAAGATTTTCTAGTAGTGAAATCTTTTTGTGTGTGTTGTATTTCACAATGTTGGTTTACTAATATTTATATAAATTGAAAAACGTTAGATAGAAATTTGTTTATAGTTTTAATCACATTAGATTCTAAATGTAAATAGAAACATGATCTAAGAGCCAATTCACAATAGTAAACCAGTAGAACAAATGTTTTTCTTGATCCACGTTTGAGTAACCAACATTGAAAGCTCAAATTTCATATCTCTAAGTTCTGGTGTGTGAACTTAGTGTTTCAGCCTTTGGAGGCTCATTTCAAACACATCTAGCGAATCCCAATATTATAATATCTCTATTTTAGTAGTCCTAAGCACCTTTCATGAGAAGAGTGCACACAAGAAGAAGTGCATCAGCTGAAGATTCTTTAAATACCTCCAAACTATCCTTGAGAAGGGTTCATTCTAGAAAACCCATGCAATGCATCTCTATCTCTAGCACGCCGCACTCATTAACCTCCTCCTCAAAACACACAACCTGTGCGTGCCCTGCAATGACACATCAGTAACCCCCTCTATTAATAAACTTTGTTACAAACTTTGATGGAGAGAGTCCCGTTACTCCTTTCCAGTGTAGTATGATATGCCGAATGGTGCACTCAAGAGTATTCCTTACTTTACTAGATGAGAATCAAGTCACCCCTCAGGAGCATATACTAAGATGTAAAAAATGTGTGTTCACTCTATCTAATCACACATGATGATATAGTAGTCAGATTTCTTACAACCTCTTTCAAAGACAAATCACTTAAATGGTACCAAGGCTTTGAGACTTGGATCTATCACCACTTTGGATGAGCTAGGAAAAAATCTTTGCAATTACTTTGATGATAAGTCTGATAAACTATCATTGGTGGAGCAACTGAAAATAACAAGGAGGGCACCCAATGAGAATATGACTAATTTTGAACATCCTATTTTAGAAGACTTGGGACTAAAATTCCTCTTATGGTAAGACCTACAGCTGAACATGCGTTCCTTTATTACTCTGAAGGTCCTCAACAATGATATTTCAGTTATGATCTAATCTATAGGAGGTAGGACTCTACCAGCTTCTTATAACATTATAGTGAAGGGTAGAAAATAGTCTCATTCAGATAAGAAAGTTGTCCCCTAGACCTGCCCATGCCCTTATTCCCAAAGATGTCACAAGCGCCCTAGCCTTCTGTGGCCCCTATTCCTATTCCTGAGAAAAGTGTGCAACCAGTTGCCTCAACATCCTATTCTCCATCACAACAAAAGGAAGATGAATAATTGAAGGCCTTGATAAGAAATTTATCAAACAAGGTCATATCATTAGAAAAGTAGCAGGTGCAAGCCTATAGAGGAAATTCTAGTCAGGCACATAGCCAAGGTAATCAACCCTGGCGGAATCAATATGCAAATCAAAGATACGTGCCTAATCAATAGAATAACAGATGATAGCCTAATGCACATCTTCCCTTGTAAGTTTTCCCCCCCGCACCTTCTCTCCCTGCACACAATGTGAGATGGGTGCTTGTTCCAGTTCAAAACAACTTGGCATAAGCATCAGAATGGTGCTTCCCTTGCAACATGCCTCATAGTCAAAATCATTGTGCCAATGTTGCATGCGCCTAATCCTTCATGATCCAAAATGCTTTGACCTGTGAGCCTTCAACAAGCGCTCTTGAAGAAGATAACCAAGAAGGACAAGAAGATCCTCTAGAAATAAACTTGATGATCTTTGGTGTGGAGGACTTCTGTGTAATCAATCAAGCTGCAGAAGATGCAAACAAGCCGCGCATCCAAGTTGCAGACAACACAAGATACAAGAAAATAATGTTGGACTCAAGTGTGCAGGTCATAATCCCAACAACACAAGCATATTCTTAGAAGAAGAAAGAAGCAGGAAAGGTATCTTGCTGTAAAGGCACTCAAATCCCTATGTAGGAGGCCCCTCATAAAACTCTGTCTGAAACAACACACACCCCTCATTTGGTAGGCCAAGCCTCTGCCCCAACTAAAATTCAGGCTTCTATACCTAAAATTTCAAGAAGGGATGTTTTTCCCCAAATGCACAAGATAGGGGGCTTCCGTTCAACATTATTAACTAGATGAAGAGAACAAACATAAACGTCACAATGTGGGATGCCCTGACCATTCTATCTTAGTGGAATTTGTTGCATGAAGCTCTGGCGCAACTCCCGCACATTGACCTAATTATGCAAAAGCCACATGATTATGTAAAAATCTTCCAAGAAGAGAGAAAAAAGTAAGTAAAGTTGCTAAAACCCCACCCTTATATATGTACTTGATTATAGGAAAACACCTAGTGTATAACTGCTTGATAGACTCAAGCACTAGTACTTTTGTTATACCTAAGGAGATAGTTCATGTCTTAGGTCTGAAATATAGCCCTTCATCTAAAGGAGTCCTACAACTTTATGGACTCAATTGTAACCACCTTGGGATTCATCAAGGTTATTGAGTTAACCCTCCATACATGTCCAATCCCGACAGTTAATCAAGATGTGTCAATTATTGACCTCCCTCCTTTGTTTTCCCTATGTATATCAAGAGAATTTACTGCCAAAGTTGGGTGGTTACTTGTCTTCTGATTTGGTCTCACATGTTAGTCAAGACAAGGTATGGTACCCATTTTACTATACAAGATGAGCCTATATTTTCCTATTATGTAGAGTCATATGTCCCATCCCCTCTCCAAGCCAATTATCTTATCCAAGAAAAAAAAAATTTCAGTTCTTGAAGAGCAATCTCTTCCACCCTCTTTTCTAGACCTAGTGCTTGATAAATGGGTGGAAAGGTATCACAAATTTGATCCTTGTGCTAAATAACTGGAAGCCTATGAAACTAGTATTTGTACTTATTGCATTCTAGAAGAAGATGCTATGCTTTTACATGCATGCTCATGGGAGACAAATTTCAAACTGGTCTATGGAATTTGTAATTTGATGGATCTAGAAGCATAAACATGACATGGGAGTAGGAGTGGTTCTCATTTCCTCTAAGGATGAGAAATTCTTCTTCATGCACATAGGCTATAGTTTGCATGCTCTAATAATGTGGCAAGAATATGAAGCACTGGTGCATGACTTGCTCATTGTTGAAAAGAAGAAAATTAAAGCACTGTAGATCTTTGGGGACACATATTTGATCATCCACTAGGTCACCAACAAATGCAAAACAAATTATAAGATTCTTAAAGCTTATAAATATAGAGTTTGGGACCTACTTAAGAGCTTTGATTCCCTTACTCTGCAGGTAGTCCCGCACAGAATGAACAAAGAAGTTGTCCAAATGGTCGCATGCTCAGTTCATAATTTTATCCTACTGAGGACTTTGTTGAAAGGAAACACTCAAGCATATTATGATGGTAATCAGACCATCCATTCCAGAAAACAACACCAGTTGGCAAGTGTTTGACAATGATGCGTACAGATCATCCAGTTTATCTAGAATGAAGCTAAATTTTCATCAAGTATGCGAGTTGACTTGTATAATAGCTATGGTGACCAAGTAATATAGTTGAAGAAAAATAAATTGCCTAAAGGGATGGTCACCTTAGAATAAATGTTCAGCCCTGATGATGAGTTCAAGGGTGAAGAAAGATATATGTGCGCCATGCAAGAAGACTGCTTCCCCATTACTATTGCATGTAGAAAGGAGCTGCTGCTCAGTAGGACTTGTGCACATGAAGAAAAACATGCCTTCATCTCTCTTTGATAAAAATATAGTTATATTTTCTCATGGGAGTATGAAGACCTCAAAGGTTTTGATCCAAGTATTGATCTACACTCCATTGAACTTGATCCTGGTATAAATCTCGTCAGACAGAAGTAACGGCTAGTCAATCTTTAGATAGATCCCCTTATGAGAAAGGAATGATCAAAACTCATAGAGGTAAAAATTATTTTTCCTATCAAATATTATACTTGGGTCACAAATCTGGTTCCCGTGCACAAGAAGAATGGTGAAATAAGACTCTGTGTTGATTTCAAAGATTTGAATAAGGCATCTCTAAAGGATCATTATCCTTTGCCTTCAATGGAGTAGATTCTGCAGACCATGGATGGCATGGAAAGATTCTCCATGTTAGATGGATACTCAAGTTTTAACCAGATCCTTGTCAAGGAAGAGGATCAATTTAAAACAATGCTTACAACCAAATGGGGAACATATGCACATCATAAAATGCTCTTTGGTCTATCAAATGTAGGCACAATTTTTCAACGCACCATGGATATTTCCTTCAAAGGTTACATCAATGAGTTCATCTTGATTTACCTGGATGATATAACTATCTTCTCAAAGTAGAGTGCGGATCACATGGTGCACCTGGAAAGGGTCTTTGAGAGATGCAGAGAATTTGGGGTATCTCTTAACCCTAAGAAGTGCAATTTTGTGGTGTTGCAGGGCAAGCTCTTGGGCCATGTGGTTTTGAAGGATGGCATCACGATTGATCCTGAGCACATTTAAGCCATCCTAGCCCTTTCCTTACTAGTGCACAAAAATTCTGTACAGTTCTTCCTTGGCAAGATCAATTTTGTTAGGTGTTTTATCCCTAACTTTGCAGGACTGGTTTGGCCCATCACCCTTATGCTCAAGAAGGACATAGCCTTGAGATGGACATCAAAAGGAAGAGAAAGATTCAACAAGATCAAGAAGGAGATTGCTTGTGTCCCAAAAATTATCAATCCAAATTATTCAAAGTATTTCATCCTTTATGCTTATGGCATGGATGCAAGTGTTGCTACTATCTTGACTCAAGAAAATGAACAAGGACTAGAACAACCAGTGGAGTTCTTCAACTAGATGCTGAAGAATTATGAATTGAAATACAGTCACACAGAGAATCAAGTCTTCACCATCATGTGCGTACTCAAGAAATTCAAAAGTATGCTTGCCACAAATCATATCAAGGTGTTAGTCTCCCACTCATCTATCAGAGCTTCATCATGGGAGCAGAGATTCGTGAGAAGAGAGCACAATGGGTGATTAAAATCATGGAATATGATGTGACTATTAAGGCCACAAAGATGGTAAGAGGTAGTGCACTCTGCAAGTAGATTGCTGAGGATGCATAGAGTGAACCTGAGGCTTCATTATTTCTGGATAAAGATCTACTGCGTGTAGAACTTGAACAGAATATAGACCCTAGCACACATGACTAGATGAAGGACATGATCACATTCCTTTCCAAGGGTGCATACCCTCTTGGTTTAAATAAAGAAAAAATAATACATCTGAGGTTACAATCTATCCCTTATGTGTTCGTTGATGGACTTCTCTTCAAAAGGAATCTTGATGGCATGCTATTAGGATGTATCAATGACGCGTAGACTAAACAAGTGTTAGCTGAATTTCATGATGGATTCTTTGGTGGACACTTCTCTACCAAAACTACAACAATGAAGATCATAATGGTAGGTATCTTTTGGCCTACCCTATTTGCATATGCACATAGGTGGGTAAAAAAATGTAAGGAATGTGCTTTCTTTGCAGGAAAGAAAATATTGGCAACACTTCCCCTCCGACCAATCCAAGTAGATCAACCTTTTGTGTAATGGGGTCTCGACTTCATAAGCATGATCAATCCACCTTCAAGCACTTGGCATAAATGGGTGTTGATAGCTACAGATTACTTCGCCAGATGGACAGAAGCTATCGCACTCAAGGAATCAACTGAGATAGTCATCCTTGACTTTCTTGAGGGTTTAGTCACAATGTTTGGCGTTCCTCAAACCATTATCTCTGATAATGCAAAGGCCTTCCTTGGTGCTAAAATCACTAATTGGGCTCTAAGTCTGGGCATTTACTTGAAAACTCTTCCAACTATTACCCTTAGGGTGACAATATGGCAGAATAAAAAAATAAGAACCTGATTAGAATCATGAAGCACATAATGAACATCAACCAAAGACAATGGCATACGAAGGTATTGTGTGCGCTTTGGGTAGATAGAATCACAATAAAAAAGGTAATAGGAACTTCGCCTTACAAGCTTATCTATGACAAGGAGGCTACCCCTCCTTTGACATTAGAACTAAATTCATTTGTGCTTTCCCAATAGCTGGAATTTGAAGGTGCAGAACAAAGAGAAATTAGAATGGTAGAGCTGCTTAATCTTGAAGAATCAAGGAACTCTTCCATGACCAAGCTAGAACAACATCGACAAGCAATAAAAAAATGGTTCGCCAAAAAGGCTAGGCCTCAAGATTTCAAACTTGGGGACTTGGTTATGAAATGGGATGCTGACAGAGCTAAGCTAGGGTGCCATTCAAAGTTTTATGCACTTTGGAGAGGCCCGTACACCATCAGTTCATTCAAAGAGGCTAACTCTTTTGAGTTAACTCATCTTGATGGAGGTGTACTACAAATCCCAATAAATGGGATCTACCTCAAACCCTTCTATTAAGTTTTTGCTGTGTCACCTTGTATATATTAGAGTAGTTCCAATTCCTCCAAGTGTGCTTGGTGCACATTACTTTTTTTGTACATATTTATTTCTTCTCATAGGCCTTATGTGCGTGATCTTTTGTTACTTCCAGAGTGCAGAGCTTCTCTCAGTAGTTGTAGGATTCAAAAAAATTTTGAGAAATAATCTTTAGGTGGCTTCGGGGGTGGTTCTTCAAAGTTATAGAATAGATTTCATAATTACACAAAAAAATCCATGCTTAATGGATGCTCCAAGCTACTGATCTCTTTCATCTAATAAGAAGATGGCCCTGAAAGTTGCCAAACTGTTATCCAGATGACTCTCCTAGTGATCTAGATAATGCATATACATTCCAACTCCAAGTTATCCATTGCATGGTTACGCGCACTTAAAATCACTTGGCACATTCCATTGGCCACAGTTACTTACGTGCCTCTTTCCCCTTCTTCATAGTCAGCTTCTTCCCATCTTGCATGCCTCGTACTTACTGGTAAGTTCTTGGCCCTTTGCGCACTGCACCCATTACCTTGTAATAGTTGCACCTTAACCATATGTTCTCTGCTCACAAGTTTGCTTCAGCTCCCCGCGTGCATTACGTGTGTGCCCTTCATGCCTTCCTATATTTTATTCGTGCACCCTTCCCTCATGACCTTCTGTGTTAGATCATATTTTAACACACTTAAGTGTGCCATGCGCAACCAGTCAAAGCGTGCCAATAGGGCACTGAATCCTTACAAAAAATCAATGATTGACATGTGGTAGAAATGAAAAATAGCTGCAAAATTGGCCTTCACTTCAGCCAATCCGATTTTACATGCATTAATGACTCTGACATAAACTGAAAGCCATATATTCTGCTACATATTTCAGATCGGCATGTGCCAAGACTTTTCAGAGAGCTACTGACATTAGTTATAGTGCTAAAAATTCAAAATTCAAATTTTTGTGGATCTGGTAGGTAAGAAATGGGAAAACGTCTCTATGAGCATTGATGAGTATATTTGATTGCTCCAACCACCCAATTTGGTATGATCCAACCTCCTTTGTCTTCAACACGTCAAACAGGCATGGGGAAGTGTACTTTATAGATTTCCAAGTGGATTTGTAGATATTGAATGCTTCTTGTTGGTGGTTGTGTTTCAAATTTGGGTTTTCCCTCCTTTTCTCTTCTTCCTCCATGGATTCATCTATAAATGTAAGAGTAAGGCTCATTTGTTACGTTGGACACTCTGGATCCTTATGCATTTTGCCAAGGACTCCATATTTTCTGTATTTTGAGTTGCAAACCTCTATGTTTAGATCTTGCATGTGGATATCGGCCTCTTTCATCATTGTAACAGCTTTTTGCATTTCTTGGAAGTAATAGAAAATCATGTTTTGTGACTATCTTCTATCCTAATCTATGTTTTATTCCTTCTTCTTTCCTTTTCTTTTACTTGTGTGTTGGTTGTGCACTTTAGGTCCCTCACAGTTCATATTTAGTTGTGTTCCATGAGAATTAGATTTGGTCAATGCGTTTTTCATTGTGGAACCTACTCTTGCCTAGCCTCCTTTCATTTTCATTCCTGTCATTTTCACTCATAACAGATAGTGTTCATCCCCCTTTTCTAGTGCTATCACCTTTTAGCTTGTAGTTTACTTCATGTTATCCTTCTTTCCCTGGTCCCTTGGCATTGTTAGAACTTAGTTTCCCCTTTCCTTCACTAGGAGTAGTTTGTACAGTAGAAATAGATAAAGAACCGATCCTTCTCTAAAGATTTATCCCAAGCTCACAAGGTCCCACAACTTGGGGATGGTTCCATTATGGTCTCAAACACCGTGACCCTTCTGAGATCTGAGATGCGGGTGTAATTCATGAAAAATCAATAGTAACCGCATTGAATTAACTATTTGTTTAGAGATTACCCAGTATTTGGAATGCCTGGTCCACGACATCTTGAGATTTGTATTGAGAAATTCTTATTAAATAAGTATTTGACTATCCTCAATCTTCCCGCTGCAGATTTCAACCTAAATAATATGGTGGCTTTGCATGACAACACATATGGTGAATCAGCTATTTTTTTATATTTACTGGTTTTAGCATTGTTTATTCTCCCGTTAGTTGAACATGACCCTGAAGGATTTATTACAAGGTCGAGATACAACGTTTTGTGTGGAAGAATCTGTGAATATTACTTGTATGCTATCACCGAGGAGAATTAAAAAGAGGTATATTAGTCTAGAGATCACCATCACCACTAAATAGAGTCCTCTCTACTCCTCCTCTTGGTAAGCCCTATCTTGTTGTCTTTTAGAGTTCCCTATAAAATCCATACCATGGTAAAAGTAACATGGATCTTTAGAGAAATCTTCCCTCTGTTAGGTTACAAATGACCTGGTCATGTCCATTGTATCCTGCAGATGCTCAACATGATATAACCAATTGTGCATGGTCTCATCTTACGTAATTATCTTGGCAACAACACTTTCCACTATTGAAAACTATACGTTACTCCTATACTCACCATGAATCACATAGATGTTGCGATATGTTTGCACGATCCATTTTATCACTGAAGAGGATGTTATAGTTCAAAGACTCCCTTCGACAGGATTCATGCCATTTCAAAGGAAAATATCTCCAATGAGTACATTATAATTTTAAGACCTAGGATTCAATTCGAAAATTGGAATGAACTTAGCACAACCCTTTGTAATCATTTCGAGGACAAATCAAGATGCATCAATCCTAGATTTGATAGAGAAACTGACTACAATGGAGAGAGCCCTGTAAATGAGTATATGAATAGATTTTAACATTCAAATTCAGACTTGAATTGGTTCATAGCCTCCTTCTGAGTAGTAAGATGCCTGAAAACACCCTACATATTATTTTATTTATTATCTAAAGTGGTCTTTGTAATAGTGATCCATTTCAGTCATGATTTGGTCTATGGGGGTAGAACATTACCATATTCTTATGAAATTGATGCAATAGAGATGTAGAATGTATTCTCTCTATATGCATGATAGAAAACTTGCTTCTTAGATCCACTAATTACTATATTCCTAGAGATTTGAGTACATTACTACTCCTCAACAATGCCAATGGATTGGATTCATATCCCAACCCTAAGAAATCAAATTTCTAGTCCTCAAGCCCTTTTACTAGATTAAAATAAGTAATTAAATAATCTACAAAATTTTGGGAATGAATTGGTATCTTCATAACGATTTCAACATTCACCCAAAAAAATCTCAAACCTTATCAGCCTTCAGTAGTCCAACCTAATCATAGTCCCCTTATCATGTACCAACTAAGCCTTCCTTCCACAGCTCATCTCCCTTCAAAATAATAACATGTTTCCTCCTAAAAGGGACCGAGCCATTTCAACCATGGTATATTTCCAAATATGGCTAGCTTCATCTAATACCTTGGCCTTCCTATGGTCATTAATAACCTTCAATGTAAGATTATGAGTGGTGTACTTCCCTTGTGGGTCAATCTTCCATACAACTAAGTCAACATGCCCCAATGGAACCCTATTTGAACCAAGCTTTGATGGTGCAAAGTGCATTCGTTTACTCAAGAGGTATCTTTCAGATGATCTCTTGAGGTAGCAAACGATCACTTGAGAAAGGCACTGCCAAGCTGACACTTAAAGTTGTAAAATGGTAAATATACTGAATTTTGTGTTGTTAAGCCCCCATAGACGTATGCAATCACTCCAGACTAAGTTCATAGACTCCATGTGGCGGATAGCACAAAGACCATCAAAGCCAATTCAAGGACAAATAAATGTAATGTATCCTCCTCTTATTGCTCCAGTATCAACGTGACATCCTTAAGTTAGTCCATGGAATTGGGAGAGTTTCTAGCCCCATCTAGTTTTTCGCAGGACATTCAAAACTCCACGTGAACATTGCAAACTCGTGGAACTCACAAATGTTTCCGAGGCCAAAGAAATTCCATGAAGTAGTGACAAACGTAGGACAAGTGCATAGATTGCACTTCAACCTCTAATGCACTAAACTTTTTATAGGGCCTTCACCTATGGTAACATTGTTGAGGTAATTTCGAGGAGGAATACATAGCGAGCATCATCACATGTGGGAAGTCTTTAGATATATCCTATAGAGAAAGGGATCTCTTGTCAATCGCTAGGACATATAAAGTTACCAATCTCCATCATATTCCTAGATGTAATTACCAAATAAAGATGGAATCAGACAATGTGCTCACCAATTTTTCCTCAACAGTAGGAGGATTAACTTATAGAAGGAGATATGAAGCAACTGCATGACATTTCTATTTTGTTTATTATTCTGATCATTACCCAAAAAATTTGGTGCTACAATTGCAGTGATCAATATCTAGGTGCAAGTAGCTCTCTTGATGTCCCACTCCAGATTAACATGATCATGCTAGGCCTCAACTGATCTAGTCTTACAAATTTCTACAGGGAGTGGTGTATTTTTGGATGAGTGTTACATGTTTAGTGGAGAATTTTGGGGTTATCATAAGGTTTCTAAGCCATCACATCCAGCATGTAATGCCATAAAGGAATTTCTATCCTTTTCAATATATCTTCATTAGTTTATATACCTCCACTCTGGGTTGAATCATTTGGTGCCTCTCCAGTTACTGACTTCAATGCTTAACCTATTGGAGGATCCTAGGCTCAGCTGATTGGTCGCAAATCATGCTTTCTATAACAAAACCCTAGGGTATGCCACCAAGGATACTTGATGCATGCTTCCTGAACCAAATATTGGGGTTACATATCATATAGAGCCTTCATGGTTCCGAACCTCATCAATACCAATGTCATACCATCTTCGACTCATGAGGATCATGTCTACATCTACATCCAAGATGTAGATATGTTAGGATTGTAAGCGAGGGTCTTGATTTGTTATTTGATACATATGGGAAAATGAAGGCCATGGTTATCCCGCAACCATATGCAAAATATAGACCCCCTCTTATAGAAGTTCATGTCTTAGTATCTATTACCTATATGAGGTAGATTCACACTTTATCCTATGCATTGTATATAACCAGAATTACTTCCCCATTAAAGGACAGGCAATTCCTTGTTTGATTAAAACTTTTCTTTGACTTGTGATCAAGTAATTAGACCTAGACTTGAGGATACACATGTATAATGGGGATCATGGTAATTCCTATGATGATCTCCTACTGAGAATTCTAGTGATAGTGAATACTATTTCATGATTTCAATTCATTTGTCTCTCAACAACAGAACATAATATGAGTCCCTTATCCATATCATTGCAATGGGAAATTGTGTACACTTATTCTTTTTCCTAAGTTAGATTGAAAGCAAGAACTACCACCTAAAATAGTTCCCTAACCTAGCTAGAAACAAGAAAAGAGTACCATCAAGATGAAGAAATGAACAAGGCCTACACTAGCATCATAACTTTGAAATAGTGAAATCAAACATAATGCAAATCAAGAACTCTATTCTTCTAAATTGCCTAATTAAATCAAATGGACCTATGTAGTCCAATGGAAATCAACAATATTGCTTGCTTTGATCCTTCAAGGATACTTGGGTGTGAGGCTTAGCTCTTCAAGATGGATGATGGAAGGGCTTGAGAATGGAAAAAGGCTTTTAGTGCAAGACTATGTGCTTTCTTTTGCTTTCTCAAGGGAATTAGGTGTAGGTATAAAGGTAGAAGGAGGGCTCCTTATATAGCCCAATGGATAAAGGAAACACTTCATCCCTTTGCATGTGGGATAAAGGTAAAACATGATTAGGAATGGATAAGGTTGCTTTATTAAAGGTAACCTTACTTTAGAAGGGTTTAATTTATGCTTAGCAAGTCATGGGAGTTGGGGGGTGTTTTAATTAATCAAAGGTGATTAACTAATAGGTAGGTGTAAGCTTATAGAAGCCAATTAGAGGAATATTAGTACGATTTAGGCTATTATGAGGGGATTAAATCAATTAAATATTGATTTATTAGTTAAATGAAGTGGAAGGCTAATTAATTAATAATAATTAATTAGTCTGGATAGATGGGGTAAATAATTAACAGAAGGTCGTTAATTAGGTTGTTAGCTGGATAGGTGACTTAATCAATTAGCGTATTGTAATTAATTAATGACAATAAGAGGGAATATGAGCACTTTTGATGATATGTCATCGATTTGCAAGAAAGGGGATAATTAGCGCAATTTAAGTATTTAAATTGCTTGGGCGTAATTATAGGTGTCTACATTTGCCCCTCTTTGGGGTGGCGTAAGTGATGCCACTTCAAAGATAGTAGATGGAAGAAAATTTTGAAGGGATAGAAGAAAAATTAGTAGGAGGGAGAGATGCCCCCTCGAGTGTCGATGGGGTGATGAAAGAAGCCGATTGATGATCAAAAAAGATGAGAGATAGATAGAAGAATGGGGGAGGCAGGATGCCCCGATGAGATAGAAGAGAGGGGTGAGAAGAAGTGATGTAGAAAGAAATATGGAGGGGAGAGAAGAGCTTAGCCTCTAGCCACTGTATTGGAACAATTTTGATGTCATCATATTGCCATAAGAGCTACGTCATCGGTCCTTATGAAAAATATAAGCATACGACAAAGGTAGAATGACATGAAAAGCCATACTACGAACAATTGTCCATTGCTGAAAATACCAACTCCATGCAACATACAAAATGTAATGCAATACGAGAAAGTGAAAGATTTAGTAACTCCATGCAACATACAAAATGCAATGCAATACGAGAAAGTAAACAAGCTAAACTAACAGAGAAACATAATATAATGTTTTTATTATTGAGCTTCAGTTACGACCTGTGCAAATTAACGACAAGGGTTGATGATGGTGCCCCAAGCAAGGATACATGCGAGGGGAATAACGGAGGACACTTGGGTCTGATGGAAAAGCAATGTGCACTATGAAACAGTACCAAGCAACTCGTTGTGCCCCAGAGTACAGACGAAGTAAGTAGCCTAGCTTTTGTTGATGGAGGTAGATCAAGATGATCCACAAGTCACACACATGAACAAGTGAGAACCAAAGAGTGACATTTTGTAGGATGATTTTCAATTTTTAGAAGTTTTCTTAAACATATTTGAATGTTTTTGATGATTTTTCTAACATATTTGAATGTTTTGGTTGATTTTGAAAGTTTTATGAAACTATGTACAGGAAGACAAGGAAGTGTGGATGCCCCTAGCGATAGATGGGATGTACAAGGGCATAAGGCCATGTGCGTACCAGAAAGGTGAAGATGCAAAAATGCCCCAATGATTAGGTGGGAGTATTCAAAGGTAAACTCTTCACAGGTAGAAGTGGGACCCAAGGCCATTATGGATAGGTTCAACATGATGATGAACATAAACCAATGAAATGTTGGGAAGAAGCAAGGATGCCCCCAACGTAAGTTGGCCTAAAAGCACATGATAGAAAGGAAGGAGAAGATTGTTTTTGTGAAAGGGGACAAAGGTGTCCGAAAACATGGAAAAAAAGTAATCTTATACACATGGATGTTCTGAATGAAGTAGAAGAACGATGTGAATGATATGAATGTAGCTTAGAAGCCTCGCGATGAAGAAGTGATTAGCCAAAGGCACAAATTGTGAGACAAGATATGGACTAGAGTAAGAGTCTGAACAAGGTCCAAAAAAGACACTTGGTAACATACTAATCCTATTTACTCATAGATATCCAGTGTGTGCACGTGGAATTTATTACCTCTTGAAGGGAAGATTTAATAGACAACAAGTGAATACACCCTAGCCAATGTGTAGGAATGATTGATTTTGAAAGGTGATTTTGTGAATGAATGGTGAAAGGATAGCCGTACATTGCTCTGCTACCAGCCAGGCGTCCATAGCCCCGATAGAGATGTATTTGATTCTAATCACAACATTTCTCTACTGCCAGTCAGGCATCCATAGCCCTGATAGAGATTATTGGAAATACCCCAAGAGAGAGTAATATATCAATTTCTTTTGCTTTGTAGCTTTTAGCTTTTGATTTTTTTGATTGATTTTGATTCTTTTACTTTCTGAAAACTTATTTCAGCTCTCTTGTTTGACAAGGGGTTAAGAACCACATATGGCTTGATGGAAGGAGGTGGAAGTGATTATGATGATGACATTGGCTAGTGTCAACAAATATGTCCAAAAGTTCTTCACAACAAGTTTATTAGATGTTGAATGTGATAGGATCTCTAAGAGGTCAGTCGTTCTTTAATTTACCAAGGTGATGAAAGACCAAGGTCAAATAGATACCATAGAGATAAATGTCACAAAATGCGTGTGAATAAGCTAACCAAAATATCACCGAAGGGATGAAAATGGTAGGGAGACTTGCAGAAGAATAGCAAGGAAGGGAAGAAAGAAACATCCATGTGTACGTAATACCTGATTGCAATGTTTGATCTTTGTACCTTTGATTTTTGTTGTGTTTTCTCAATGTTTTTTGTATTTTTGAATTGTTTTTTATTTTTAGATTTTTGACAGTTTTTAAGAGGTTGGGACTAACAAAGTCACTCTGTGTGGTAAGATCCAACAACAATGTTTGCGACTTCCTTGATAAGGGAGACTAGGTGCATTTGTTTATCAAGAGTGATATTATCCCCGATCTCGATGATCGAGGTGAGTTCACACTCAATAAATGACTGTGATTTGTTCTAAAACATGGATTTTATATGTGGGAGATTTAATTCCCCATCCAGAGGTTTATGCACTTTGTGCCATACTTGATGGTTACGTTGGTGTGCATTCTTGAATCGTGCTTGATTTACAACTTTGAGATTGTTCAAGTTGTTGGGAGATTTTGAGCTCTTTGTAGTTTTGATCTGAGCTTGATTAAGAAACTGTTTGGGTTTCTTATAAGCTGACATGTGACTTGTCTGATCCCGAGAAGGAGAAGAAAGTGAACATTGGACGATTTAGAACTGATGTGAGAAATGACTATGGGCTTGCCACAACCATTGATAGAAGAAATATGTGATGGATGAAAAGGATATGGTCCAAGAATTGAAGAAGGATGGGCTACTGGGAGGTGAGCCATAGATAGAAGATGAAGGGCTTCTAGGATGTGGCCCAAGAATAGAAGAAGAAGGGCTACTAGGATGTGACCCATAGATAGAAGATGGAAGGGCTACTAGGATGTGGCCCAAGAATAGAAGAAGCGCTACTAGGATGTGACCCATAGATGTAAGATGATGGGCTACTAGGATGTGGCCCAAGAATAGAAGATGATGGACTACCCTGGGGGTGATCCATACATAGAAGACAAGGGGCTAGTTGGACGTGCCCCAAGAATAGAAGATAGTGGACTACTTGAAAATGTCCCACAAATAGCAGAGGGAGGGCTACTAGAAGGTGACCCACACCTAGATGAAGATGAAGGGCTACTTGGTGTTGACCCCATAAGAGATTGTGATTGAGGAATTATGATAGACAAAGAGTTATTGGGTGATGAGAAGATAGGCCATGGATCAATGTAAGACCAAGGAGTTTCATCACATAATGAAGAATGTGAAGATGGAAGAATAAGAGGAGGATCAAGTTGCATGATTTGAGGCTCTTCCTCTATTTCTTGATAAAAGGAATCAACCTTTTCCTCACAATATGTAGGTGCATCAAAGTCTAAAGAGAATCCTTTCTCGTAATCTTCTAAAGGAATATCTTCATGTGCCCCTATAAATGCCCTGATTGTTTCTTCATTCTGAAAGAGGTCAATCGGTATGAGTTGTTGATCGATCACCAGGGGTTGATTGGAAGAAAGAGGTTCACTTGGTGTGGAAGACTTAGAAGATGTTTGATGATTATTGATAGAAGAAGATGATGTGGGGGATGAAGAAGATGTGTAGCTAGATGTCTCAGGAGTAGAAGAAGGTGGTGTGGACCTACCTATACAATGGTATATCATTTGTAAAATAGTAGGATTAAGTCCAAAGTTCTGTAGATTGTGACGCATGGGTTGATTCAGACGTTTGACTTGAAGGACTTTGAGTCACACGAATCTTCAAAGAAGGAAGACTTATTGGGGGTGATTGATGAAGAAGGTCCTGCAAAGAAGGGGAGGACCGTGATTCAAGAATCACATTAGATGAATAATAACAAGGGTCCTACAAAGAAAGAGAGGACCACGATTCAAGAATTGTATTAGATGTTTGATTGGAGGGATTTGGAGTCGCACGTATCTTCAAAGGAAGAAGACGTCGTTGAGGCGACTGATAAAAGGGGTCCTGCGAAGAAAGGGAGGACCGCGACATAGGAGTCATATTAAATGTATGATGAAGAGGTTCCTGCGAAGATAGGGAGGACCATGACATAGGAGTCACATTAGATGACTTAGGAGAATCAAATTAGATGAATCTGAATAGTAGTTTGGATCTGAATCATCAGAAGAGTCAGAGGAAATATTTGGATTGGAATCCTCAGAAGAAGAGGAAATGTTTGGATTAGAATTAGAAGAAGAGTGGGGGGAACTCGAATAATAATTTGGATCAGAAGCATCCAAATCATACCACCGACTATGAGATGAAGGTGGGGAATGAGTTACCCATATGGGCTCTCTAGCATGAAGAACCAAATGAGGTTTAGTTGTAATGGGAATCTTTTGATTTGAATTGCTAAACCTAGGTTCCGTATTTTTGTAAGTATGGGGAACCATGTGATAGTCAGTCATTTTTGGCATTGTTTTAAGCACAAATGTCTAGATCTAGATAGTGTGATGGAACTCCTTCAAAGGGAAGGAAGTGACATGTCGATTTGGGTAGCATAAGGAACAACCAACTAGACATTGTGTAAGTATGGAGATGCGTGCGTGATTTTCTGAAGAAGGTCTAAGGAAAATAGACATTGTGATGATGCAATATTGATGAGATCAAAGAGGGATTGTCCTAGAAAATAAGTTTTCTAAATGAATAATCACAAGGAACAATCATGTAAGTTGAAACACAAAGCCAATCAACAAGGAAATACACCATATGAAAATGTGTGTGCAAAGTGATTTGATGCAAAGGTGATCAACACAATGTCAATATTTACGTCAAGCTCGAAATGAACAAGGTGTAAATATTAACAAAGGGTAGATGTGACTCCCAATCAAAGGATACCATGACAAGTTCAACAACCAACAAGACCTAAATGTTAAAGGGTGAGGTTTACAAATGTAAGCCACGTAACCACACCAATTGGACACGTCTATCAAGCTTCATGGAGAAGTGAGATATTAGTGTCAAAGTGGTATCGAAATGATGCAAACAAAGTAAGTGACACCTTTCAAGATTTGGGACAATGTTTGAAATCAAATGAAGTCAAAGTATACTAAGGATGTGTTAAAATGTGTGCAGCGTAACGCCACAATGTGGATACTTAGATCATGTTTACGAAAAACATGACATAAGTATCTTAATTGTGTCGAGACAATGCAAACAAGGTAACACGTCAAAGGGAGATAAAATGATGAATTAATCCAAACTATGATGATGATCTTGACATGGGTATCAAGATCACAAAGGCTACCAATGATATAAATACACCTCTGCACACTTTAGATGTTTAACTTACCCAGCCGCAAACATGGATGGGCGTAAACGGACAAAAAAGTGGTAGAAGCAACCGATTGGTAACACAAAGGTAGTCACCCTTCTTTTGATCAACAAAGTGTCAAAAGAATGTGAAGGAAGTAGAAAAAAATGGGGATGAAAAATGTTGGCTTCACTTCGGCAGAGTTTCGCCTCGCCTCTAAGGCAAGTAAAAACTAAGGTGAAAGTAATGCGTCACACGTTTCACAATGAAAATATGGTTCACAACTCAACACTGTTTTAGAATGGTCAAAGTGGGCTCCTAGCCAAAGTATATTTTCCTAGGTGGTTCTCTCATCCTAGGTGCTACAAAGATTATCCACGAGAGGGACGATTTACCCAAAAAGTCACACTGACTAGTTTGGGAGTATCTCGACTTTGCCCCCTTCAAGCACAGTGGGCAGTAAATGCATCCATCGTGTACTTAAAAGGGTCGCATAGGGACAACTTGTAATGCTATCTCATAAAGGAATCACTAGTCAAGTAGGTAGTGTGGAGCACTTCCCATTTCATCCACAAGGTTCCCTCTTACGTGGACTACTTTGGGGTTCCTAGAACCACCCCCATTGTTGTAGCTTAAGGCGTTATGCCAAAGGGGTTATGTTCTAGTTGAGTGGAGAGGGACATACCCTTTTCTGAAACCTGCAATATAATTGTTTTGAATATGTTGTTCTTTTTATCTTTGTTTAATTAGGTGTGGTTTTCTCGAAACACCTTTTGGCAACCTGCAAGAACAACTGTATTAGTAGTTTTTTGACTTTTGTTTTGATTCCTCCGTTCTTTGACAAGCGATGGCATTTTGGTCTTGTATGATGATTTTTAGTAGTTTTCCATCAAAAGAGAAGGCATCATTTATGATTCTCCAGATTTTCCAAGGACACAAGAGAAGAGCATACGTGATGTCTTCAAAATCTAAAAAGATATCAAATGGAAAAACACTTTTAATTCAACTATGCCAAATTAACCAATTCCAACTCAAATATTCCTAACAACCTCAAAGCATCAAAAGGACTTAAGAATCGTTTCTGATTCCCAAGATCACCCCAAGGGACGTGAGGGAAGAGCATACATGATCTTATTCCTATAAGTAAACAATGCAAAATATTACCTAATCAAATACAAACATGTAAAAATAGCCTACAAAGACAAATATATGATTAGATAAACCTGCAAGAATGTTAGAAAATGAAGAACATCAACACCTTAATTTCAAAAAAAAAATAAAAATACAAAAGGACACCTGTGCATCCCTTTTTTAGCACTTGTCACGCAGGTTAGGGCCATATACACCACTCAAACGTTGTTTCGGATCACAGTTCACCACGTTATGATCAAGACAAGGAGCATTAAAAATTTGTGCCACCCGATTAAACAGTATACATGGTAGTGCGTGTGTGCCACAAAAACAGCGTGTATGCGCCATTAAAACATACGTATGTGCCACTCTTTTTATTTTTTGATTTACCATGCGCCTATGCCACCAGAGAGGCGTATGTGCCACAAAAATAGCGTATGCGCCACTCCCAAGAAAAAGAGACAGAAAACCGGAAAGTTACCAGAAAAAACATGTCTGCACCACTAAAACAACATGTGTGCTCTGGTTAGGGCATGTGTGCCAATCTAACAAGTTTCAGAATGCAAGTGAAGGTACAGTACGAAACAACTGTTTGTGCCTAGGTTAGTGCACCTACGCGCTGGTTAGGGTGTGTGCGTTGGGTTTAGCGTGCATGCGCCGGGGTTGGCAAACATAGAGTAACAGGTTTTACTAGTGCGCCTGCACCACTAGAAGAGTCGTGTGCACCACAAAAAAACCATGCCATGCATGCACCCCTAAAAATGTACCTACGCTAGACCTGCAACCAAAATATGGCAACAAACACAAGAAAACTCACAATATCTCAAATTTTGACAAGTTAGCTTAAGAATGGAAATAACCCATTAAAATTATGGCTATGAACATGAGGTTACACATATCAAATGAGCAAAAATTCCAAGAAAATGGACATTAATTACTACATGTGTATATCAAAAGTTATCCAAAACAATGAAACTTAAACTAAAATGCCATGGGACTAAGTGTCCCACCGGGCGTGCCAAATGTGTACAAGTATTATTTTTCCTAAGTTAGATTGAAAGCAAGAACTACCACCTAAAATAGTTCCCTAACCTAGCTAGAAACAATAAAAGAGTACCATCAAGATGAAGAAATGAACAAGGCCTACACTAGCATCATAACTTTGAAATAGTGAAATCAAACATAATGCAAATCAAGAACTCTATTCTTCTTCAATTGCCTAATTAAATCAAATGGACCTATGTAGTCCAATGGCAATCAACAATATTGCTTGCTTTGATCCTTCAAGGATGCTTGGGTGTGAGGCTTAGCTCTTCAAGATGGATGATGGAAGGGCTTCAGAATGGTAAAAGGCTTTTAGTGCAAGACTATGTGCTTTCTTTTGCTTTCTCAAGGGAATTAGGTGTAGGTATAAAGGTAGAAGGAGGGCTCCTTATATAGCCCAATGGACAAAGGAAACACTTCATCCCTTTGCATGTGGGATAAAGGTAAAACATGATTAGGAATGGATAAGGTTGCTTTATTAAAGGTAACCTTACTTTAGAAGGGTTTAATTTATGCTTAGCAAGTCATGGGAGTTGGGGGTGTTTTAATTAATCAAAGGTGATTAACTAATAGGTAGATGTAAGCTTATAGAAGCCAATTAGAGGAATATTAGTACGATTTAGGCTATTAGGAGGGGATTAAATCAATTAAATATTGATTTATTAGTTAAATGAAGTGGAAGGCTAATTAATTAATAATAATTAATTAGTCTAGATAGAAGGGGTAATTAATTAACGGAAGGTCGTTAATTAGGTTGTTATTTAGATAGGCAAATTAATCAATTAGCGTATTGTAATTAATTAACAACAACAAGAGGGAATATGAGTGCTTTTGACGATATGTCATCAATTTTCAAGAAAGCCGATAATTAGTGCAATTTAAGTATTTAAATTGCTTGGGCGTAATTATGGGTGTGACGAATGAATCTAATGAATATCTTTCACATATTGAAATATAAAATATTACAAATGTTTCTCTACACTTAATTCTATTGAAAATAATGTACATACTTATCCTATACATGGCACAAATAAATTACATGCTAATATAAAAATTCTTCTCTAGATAATCATGTGATAATAGGCATTTAATTCATGATGCCACATATTTTCCCACCCGAAGCTTCCATTGAGGATCACTCCTCCCCTTTTGTTTCCCATAAGTAGAATAGTGTTCCCATGGCCACCATCAATGGAAAGGTCCAACCTCTTAATGATCCACTTCATACTTTCTCCATACCTCCTCAAGAGATTATATCCTTAATGCATGTTGTATGTGTTTTACAACATAAAGTACACACATTATCTTTATAAAGTAAGGAATATAATGCATTGATTGATTCTAGTGTGATTTATGGGAATGCAATTGTGTGTAAATAATTTTATTCTTCATTCCCTAAAGAATTTTTCATGCCTAAGTTTCAATTATTTTATGGGACTAGTGACCCTTACATATTAAGGGTTGTCACATTTCCATGACATTATATCCTAATGATAGGATTTTATTAAAATGATTTCCTAAGATCTTAATATCCCTATCTTAAAGAGGTTTCATTGTTTCCCTAGTGGATGCTTGATTAAATTTTTGGAGCTTGAGGAGGTATTCCTCATTCAATTCATTGCAAATAAATTCCCTAAGGTTAAATATGAGTGCTTTCCTTCACTACATCAAGGAAAATATAAGATAGTATGTGGCTATATCCTACGCTTCAAAGTTATATGAAACAATTACTATATCAACATACTGATTTCAAATTCCAATATATTGAGCAAAACGATTTCACACAGTTGTCTAACTAAAATTTTCTTTGTCATTGATCTATGGATTATGAAATCATAAAATATCTGATCTAATATAATTGTATACATGGACATTAGTTTTACATTAATAAATCCAGTAAAACAGTTCCACACTAAATTGTAATTAGATCTAAATATATGTAAATAAGTAAATTTAATTCAATTGTAAAATTTTGGAATATATGGAAATAGATTATGAGAAACTAAAAAATATTTGAACATATTATAGAATTAGTTATTTTTAAATGATTGTAATTGACTTCATATAAACCTAGGGACGTATCTCAGTTACAATTCATTTGAGAAAAACATATTTGAATCAATAATCAATGTAAGTTTTCAAGAGAAAAGGTGTATGGAAGTGTCAAAAATAATATATTAAATGTATTAAAAAGTGAAACTAAATGGTAAAATGGTGTCCTAGCTATGATATATTACAACTTACAACTACACTTTCATGAGCTAATATAAAATCATATTTTGCATAAGAGTTTAAAATCTAGAGATATTTAAACCATGAAGATGTAAAATGAAATAACTTTTAGTTTTTATCTATATTATTAAGAGTAGAAATTGATCATATGATAATCACTAGATATGCAATGAGGTTGGCGAGTTATTCTTACCTGAGAAATTGTAAGTTCTTCGAAACACATTCTTATAAAGGCAAAATAATTTATTAGGTTTGTAAATATAGAAATTTCCAAGGATTTCATGCAATGATAATCATAAGGGTTGTTTGAAAGGAAATGAATATATTCATACACACATGACATAAACATCATTTTTTTCACATTAACAATTGTTTTGCATCTCGAGTTCAAATTAGCGATGGAATCCATATCTATGCATTTGAATGAGATTCTTTAGGGATATGCAGTGATAGGAAGATTCTATCATACACGAGGATGAACGTGTATAAATACTTGGCATTGAGGGAAAACTATGGTAATGTATGCGATTCATGGTTTTAATTGTCAATAATAACTTGTGAACTCCATTATATAACTGTTGATTGTGTGGGTAATTTATGTATATCCTTATTAACCTTATATTAGCACACTATTCCTATATAATGACTAAAATATTTACAATGTGGAAGTAAAAAAAAAAAAAATATGAGTCACTAAGGTAAAAACATGTTTAAAGTAATTATACTTCTAACATGTAACAAAATATATAACATTAAAGCTCATTATATAAATAAAAAAGACCATCTAATGAATTCATCACATTTGATAATGTCAATGAGATGAAACATTATAGTAAATTATGCGGTTGTAATAATGATCCCTATAAATCTTCTTTGTTCAATGTGTTACACATTATTTGGTCTATCTCATGAATGTGTAAATAATTTGGAGATACACTTAGTGTTAAATATATATGAACACTGATATTTTTTATTTTGAATTATCTAAAATAATATTGGATAGTTTATTTGGGTGTTTGTGAAAATTTTTCTTGATTAGTGCAAGATCTAGAATAGAAACTTGAGACCCTTGATATTCATGATCTTGATTTATAGTAGAAATGCTAAAGACATGGTCATGCTCTCCTATTATTTATAGATCTATGTGTTCACATTGTTTAGGTAAACATTTTTTTTCACTTAGAAATATTAAAGTATTAATTGTGGGATGTTTTTTATCTTCTTAAAGTTTTATAAACATACATTTTAGGGTTATATCCACTAAAAATATTTTAGTTACATGTATAAACTTCTCTTGAACTCACATAAATTATCTTGTAAACCAGACCAAAAGGGAACACTTGACAAGGCATTTATACATATATTGTTTTTGTATGATTTTTATAACCTTTTTAATGTAATTTTTATATTTTATTACACTTACAATTCACCACTTATACTTAATATAATATTTTATGATTATTTAATACTATATCTAGAAGTTAACCTATACATATGCTAAATACATTTTAATAAAAATATTGAGATATCAATCACAAGACTATCTATTTGGAATTCTTGAATAGTACATTTACTAATTATTTATTTACATAATCTAGGCTAAACATGTGCCAAAATATTGGTGAAAATTATTAGTGTACATAAGGGCATGTTTATCACCATTTGCAAACATTATTGGGCCAATCGATTAATGTATTCAAATGGATACAAAAATTGGGCTATAAGAGCCTCACTAATCCAATTTAAAAATTGTTGGACCCTAAGTTAGTTCATTATTTATTCTTTATTCTTATGTACCACATAGGGGCATAATTTTTATTATTATTTACCTACTATTCTTTGGAAGGATGCATGGCACTTTTGAGGAAGAATGCATGCAAGAATTTGATGGAAATAATAAAAAATAAGGAAAACCATGAGCACGCAGAAATGATGAAGGTGTAAAAATATGGAAAAGAAGATTGACACACGTGGGAAATGAGGATACTTGGAAAAGACATTTCAAAGAGGTAGTTCCAAGGAAGTATAAAAGTGTTTCAGGATAAACATGCAACAAAGAAAAATTTAGATAAGGATATGTAAGAAAAAAACACACTAATTATAAGTAGAGCCAAAAATAGAGAACAAGTTAAAAAATTGAAAAACTTACATGGAAGAGGAGAAGGAATGGATAAAATGGGAATTGTTGATGCATAATCACAACACCCTTGATTGTTTGTAATTTGAAGGATTGAGACTGTCAGTGTGATTGCATAACATGGAGCTTTTCCCAAAGTGTGGGACTTTGTAATAGGGAAAACTCTCTGGAGAAAGGCCAACTTCCTATTCCTGTATCTATCACCACTCACCAGCCTGAGAAAATAATCTAAGCCCTAGTTTAAAATTCCAAGGAGACAAGGAAGAAGGATGCAAGAAAAGTAAAACCTAATTCTACTAGAGGTGATGAACCAATAAGAAATGTTCAACACATGCGTTACATGGAGATGGAGACAACAATTAGATTAAGGAGGATGAAAATACACCACATATTAATCTATTGCTGTGAATCCACTAGCCATTAAACATGTAATATAATAACCATGCACAGATAACCAAGATTGCAATGAGAGATTAGTAGGATGCAATGAACACAAGAGAGGGTTGAAATTCATCAACATACTTATATTATTGCTCCACATATTTGATATAGTGCATTACAATAGCCAAGAGGAAAAAACCACATTTACAACTAAATGGGAGGTTTGAAAATCCACAAAAATCCTTAGAGACAAGATACAAAGGGAGGGTACAAAGCATAATTATCCAACATTAGAACAATGCCCCTCATTACAATTTATAGTAGAAGATTTGGAGGAGAGAAGAGAGAAAAATGAATCTCAAATTTACGCAAAATATTCCCAAAAATCATTATTTAATCCTGTAATGAGTGCCTTCATATTTTCAAAATCTCTCTTTTCATTCATGGTTTTCCTTGGGCTTTAGGAAACTTGCCTTGATTACACCTCATGTCTAGTCTAGCTCATGTAGACTCATGATGCCCCCTATTTCCACCTACCTCCATTAATGAATCACACCTACCACTATAATTCTCTCCATTTTCAGAGGTTTAGAAACACTGAAATCCAAAATCCCATGTTTCCATGCTCTAGATCTTGAAAAATACCTCTTCAATGATTGTAATTTTGCAAGAAATGGATGAGTACATTGGAAGATATCACCATTTATTTCCCCAATAATTCACTAGGATGTTTTCTATATCTAGCCTCTTGGGAACTGAAATTGGTCTTCACCAATAAAATATTCATTGAATCCCATTTTTAGAAAGCACAAGTTTTCCCAATTTGGATAAAAATTGTATGAGATATCTCAGTTTGAAATTCGGGCAAAATTTGGGTTTGTAGGACTCCCCCGAACCATTTCTTACCCCTGCCAAGTTGGCTTAAAAAAATATCAAGTTCAGGTCAGGCCTCACTAGATTACCACATGAGCCTAACTCGACATCCACTATCCCTGTTTGGATCGACAAGCCCCGAAACCTCTGCTAGCGAGCTCTTCCATCGCACACTGCCCAACCCATTTCAAGTTTTGGGGCTTTACTTGTTTTAGAATCTACTCGCCGTGAGCCCTGAACTTAACTCCCAAAGCCTTGACCTCTGAAGTTTGAAAATTTCATACATCATAGTCTTCCTATTTTAGAACTCCCTGACATGCCATTTTAGGCTTTCTACGCTCTAGACTCCGAAACGAAGTCCCGAAACATGATCTTGAAACCGCCGAGTTAACTGGCACCTTATATTGACCCCGAAATGATTTTTGACCTTCGAAACCTTGAGATTGCACCACATTACATTCCCACTTTGGAAATTTGGTACTTCAGCATTTGGGAACTTGGGTACAATTTCCTTTTCTCGATCGACAAGATCTCTGAATGCCAAATCCCCAACAGCCCAAAAGCTTCGAGGTTCAGACCCTTGTTTCACTTCTCCAACTCACACAAGTTGTATCACTTACCTTTGAGCCAAAGTTCCATTATTTCCTTCTCATAGAACTCTTGTGACAAGCTCGCTTTGAGATGTTTGTGATTTCATTATCTTTTTTTGACACTGCGCCATCTATGAATCGTCGAGATATACCCAAATCAACCCTAATTCCTATGCTTGTGTTGATGCTTCCACTTAACCTCATAATTCCTAGGGGATCAGCCCTTGGTTTCTGAGCCATTTTTCAGTGACTTCCACCACACATGGATAGAGCCCTCACTGTTGAACTTGGTCGTCTCATCCACTATAGCCGTATTGCCTGAGCTCCTGCGATATCTCTACTCAGATCTCCTGTCTGACTCGCCTGAGAAAGTTCTTCCATGCTTCAGCCCTCCAATGAGCCCAACGCACCTTCCCCTGACTTGGCTCACCGAGATAATTGGTGATTTTTCCGTTTGAATCCCCCCAATGTAACTTCTCTAGCTCGCTAAGCTACTCGCTGAGTAGTTTGGTGAGTTGTTTTTTAGCTTGGTTTGTTCTTGAGGCCAAATGAGGGTTTATTTGATTTCTTGGGGCCTGATACGGCTATTTCCTTAAATTTTTTGACTAAGGGAGATGGGGATGAGTGCCCTGATAATTGAAACAACAATTTTCTCCATCATGGGCCATTTTTCACCATTTTTGGGGCCGGAGGCCATTTTTGCCTTACAAAGGTAATATGATCCTGGGGTGGCCTTGAATGGATAGATTACATTCTAAATGATCCAAAAAACTTGTAATTTATCTGTTAGACCTTGGGAATCATCTGCAACCTGCTTTACATCCCGTGGGGCCCACTTGGGAGCTCATAACTACTCTAGGACCATGTTGGGAAAATTTTCCCATGTGGGTGGGGCAAACCTTATCATCAAGAATATGGATAAATATAGCCAAGAATACTCACCATGTAGGGTCTAGCAGGGGAAAAAATTGGTTATACTTATCTATCGCCTAAATTTAAAATTTTGACTAGTAGATGTAACTCGAGGGCTATTAATAGCTCCCAAAAGACTAGTGAAGGGCCATTCCCCACAAGTATAAATACCCCACGAGGGGCCCATTGTAAAGTGAGGTTAGTCTTAGAGAATCAAATTCATCTTTGGTATTGAGTATGTAAGAATATAACATGTATGTTTGGTAGTCGCTCATACATTATATACTTCTGTAAACAATGATTGATATATGAACTAAGTACATGTTTTGCAGTAATGGTGTTATTTACACATAAAGGTATTAAAGTTACTAATTTACATTATGTTGCATGTTGAAACATATTAAACCTGCTTTAACTAATCAAACCTTTATGATTTTCATATCCTTCTACTCTTCTGATGATCTCGTCATAGTTTTTTATTTGGCATAATAGGTTAACACAGAGGATAAGAGGTAACTGTGAGCACTGAATCCCATAACTCACATGCAAAGGGATGGTTTAATGGAACGAATAGACATGCAAAATTTTGGTTCCGTTGCTAGGACATCATAAACATGTAAATATGAAATGGATGGAAGATGTTTAGACTCACATAGAATAATATCAAGGTTTGACATCACACTATTGAAGATGCCTATGTAAAAAAATATGAGCCACAAATATTGTTTACCAAGGATGTGGGCGGAAGAAAATCTCTATGATGCATTTTATTAGACATTTTTATGTGAACTCCCTGTACACTTACATACATGGTTAATAGCTTATTACCTAGGGCAACATCAGAATTGGGAAGGAAGTATCCCTAGAATCTTGAGTGCACGAGAAAACTTGTAAAACATAACGTGACTTGGACATGAGTGGTAGATTATTGGTGGAAAGGTACACTTTGTAATTATATTATTGAATGCTCAGTTTCTACATATTCTTGCCTATATGAATCATAAAATTCAACTTCTTTAGAGAACTGCGTGGATCATACTTAAAACAACCACCTTAGAAATTAAGAAGTCGATGGTCGATATGGGAATTGAGAATTTCCCCATGGAAGCATAAATGCTCCACAAGTATGAGTGACATAAAAAATAAAGAGGGTAGGAGAAAATTGAGTCTAAGTCATAGATTCTTTGGGTGAGTACACCTTGAGGAGGATGTAATTTGAAGAAAAAAGTGCAAAGAATTAAATAGGGAGTTATTCTTCCCAAGATATTTAACTACATGAATTTTAGGGGAAGACAAACAACATTGGTTAAGGGAGAAGGAAAAAAGGAAAAATAGCTCTAGGGATAAGTAATAGCGCACCATGAGATGACAAGAGATCCAGAGGATGAAGAAGGGAAATACAATGCATATGGTATCAAGATCTAACCTATCATACTGTAAGTTTTCCACCCCATATAAGAGAACATGTTTTAGTTGAAACTGATAGTGACAAGGAAGTAAATAAAGCTAAGGAGAAGAAGACTTTGAGTAGCAATTTTCCGTATGTACTAAAATCACCATAACCAATGACAGAAAAATAAAATTTAGTCAGAACCTTACAAAATCACAGAGAGTTGTTATGATGAGTGTCAATACACCAATACCAACACCAATAGACATGTATTGAAACACACAAACACATCAGGACGCTGGGAATTATCCATCAAATACTAGTGGAAGTGGGAGTGGAACTGTCATTCCAACGACCAATATTTCAGTACAAAGGAACATTGTAAATCCTGACCAATAGGTGGTAGGGACCAATTTATTTTATGAAATGTACCTAAATTTATTGGGAATACCATCTTGTCAAAAACATGTCAGAACGTGTTCACAAGTGTGAACTAATCCGACGTGTAAAGGGCATAACTTTGTCATACTTAAAATGAAATTAATTTGTAATAACATTGTTGGATCACACTCATACTTGGTATAGAGAGCATGATCCATTACAAGTTATAGTGGAATATGACTAGTTAAAAACAACCTTCTTAAAAGAATTTGATATACTAAAGTTTGACGAATAAAATATCGTAACCCTTAAAGATATCAAGAAGGAACTAATGGAGAGTGTGTGTGCTTCTAACACACATTTCAAAACACTTATTTATAAACTTTCATATGAGATAAATACAAATCAACACATGCAATGGTTTTTAGAAGGAATAATATTGCCATTCAAGCACAACCTTTCACACAAGATCTTCACAAACCCCTATGAATCCCTAGAAATAATGTTACACACCGAAGTAGTTGATAATATTGATATATGTGTTAGTCCATTCATGGAAGAAAATATTGCATTTATGGAAATGTAGTTGGAGATACTAACAGTGAGCAATGCTAAATAAACACTTAGTGGAGTATGGTGTACTAATTGTGAGGTGGAATGACACACTAATAATAAATGTCCATGCTAAAATTTAAAATCCATGATAACAACATGTGAAATATGTGAAGGAAGTCATGATGCATGAAACTGCCCCTATTACATCGCACCATGCAATCAAAAGTAGCTACCCAGTGTAAAATTTGTGATTCACATACACACAACACATCCAAATTCTAAATAATTGATCGCATCCACGAAGCCAGATCATTGGTGCTCAGGAAAGTTACAGTGGATAAAATTAACAAAGGACACATAGGATATGGGTAAGGATGAAATTGTTGAGGTCGAGGTGGATGTTGAGGTAAAAGATTCTAATTGTGGACTTGTTAGAAGTGTGGACTGCTATACCATTATCAATGTGACTACCCAGAGTTCTTGATATATGCCTAATGCTAAAAAGAACATAAGGTAGAAGATTTCATAGATATTTATGTGATAATCAAGGAAAACATGAGAAAGACACTCAAATGATCAAGATTATGTGACATGTAGTGGAAGAGAAAAAGCCTAAATCTATGCCACAAATTGAATCTTTGGGCAAGGTACAAATAACAACGCGAGTCATTGCATGTGTAAAAGAATCTCCTTTGGATTTTATAAAGTAGGTAGAGACATATTATAGAAAGTCCTATCCTGATCGTAGGCAATAGAAATAAATGCTTCAAGAACTAAATTATTTGGTCCATGAGCTTCATGGAGATACTAAGTTCCTTAGATAAGACACGAGGGTATAAAATGAAATTCTTGAAGATACTGAAGGTGATAGAATTACTAAAAATGAGTTCTAGGAATTCTATAGACTTCTACGCATTGAGGGGATATTACTGTTACTAAGCAATTGGTTGTCACATAAACTTCAAAATATGGTTCTTGGAAAGAAATTATGACAAACATAGAAGCGAGATTGCACTCAACAAAGAATGATTGATTTGATAGGGAAATACTGGTTGATGCTTTAATCGATGGGTGGAACATAAAGTCTATATTGGTTAACACAGGTGTGAACATTAATATTCTTACCATGGATGCTTGGAATAAAATGGGGCGACCAATGCTACATCCATCTCCACATGTTTTTTTTATGGTAAAAAAGACATGGGTAGTGCCTATTGGGATTCTAAAGAGTGATATCATTATTATAATGGGAGTGAAGTTCCATGAAGATTTTTAAGTAATATCACTATCATAAGTAGACAATTTTATAGCATTACTTGAAAGACCTTATTGCTATGCAAACAACAGTAAATTATGAGTCTAAAAATAATATGCAAGTTTCGAGAATGGATCTTAATGTGTCATAATTATAATGGACCCAAAAAAATTGCACCATATGTTGAGAATGTAGAGGAATATGGAGATTTAGAACACATCTACAATATATAGGCTATGGGGTTTGAGAAATATGAAACTATGATAGAAGGTGAGATCAAGTGGAAGGAAAATTATTCAGTATTAGATACAACAAGTGTAACTTGTGACAATTGGGTGCATGGTTCATATGATAGGATGAGATTGTGATATGATCTAACAATCACCAAAGTTGATGACTTATCGAGTGCATAAGTATATAGGTAGGTATGTAAAGAGGATAAGTAGGGAGAACACCCATAACCATCCAAATTTTAGTGGAAGTAAAAATGCACTATCTTTTCTCACAAAAATAGAAGTTTCCATACCATCAGAACATGCACGCATCAATTTCCTAATATATCTGTTGAAAGGAACCACAACAAGATAGTGGGAAACTCATAGCTCAATGTTGAAGACACAAGACTAATTCAAGGAAGCTATGTGCATAAAATTTGAGTGAAATAATGAGGTACGAAAGTTTCTAAACTATAGCGGTGTAGCTAGACTTGAAGAAAAAATTCAGATATGTGAAGAACTATGGACCAGTAAGGCACATGAAATTGAACCAAAATTGTGGATGCATGTGTTTTAGCACATGTTTTGTTTGTGGGCACATACATGACACATTGGATGTGAGTTACATAGAGAAACAAATTCTTTGGAAAAAACAAGCAACAAGTTCATTGAAACTTTCTCTTTTACCTCTTCAATTCCTTCTTTGAAATACCATCTCCAATGTATCAAAGAGGATATATTTGGAGATAATAAAATCATGGAAAAAAGAGTCTTGTAAATACACAAGAAAAAGGTACTCACGATCACAATAAAATTTGAAGATAAATATAAAAATATTGATTTAAGTGAGGAAGATGACGAAGTCAGGGAAAAGAAAAATTAGAGACTCAAGGTTAAGGAAAAATTTGTACGATAAGTAGAGGATGAGATGAATAACCATCATATAAATATATATGTTTCCTATGGCTCTAGAGAGTTCATAAAAAATAAGAAACCATGAAGTCAACCACAAGATAACCCGTTAAAAGCAATACAAGTTAATATAGGGAGTGAAGACACACCAAAATTGGCAACAATTGACGACTATTGAAGTGAAAAAGAGATTGGAAATATAGTTGAAATATTTTGTAAATATGAGTATATATTCCCAATAGGGTACCATGAAATGATGAGGCTACACCCATCATTAGAAATAATGAAGTTTAAGTTATTCGATGGGGTAAAATCGGTCAAAAAAAGAACATACCGGATGAATCCTAATTTACACGCAAAAGTCAAGCAAGAATGTTAGCCACAAGAGTAATAATATCAATGGAGGAATTAGAATGGGTGATCCTAAAGGTCATCAACATAAAGAAAGATGGATGCATACAAATTTATTTTGATTACATGGCTTTAAACTTGATTTGTGTAATTGACCCATTCTAGATGCCTTTCATTAAAGAAATTCTAGAAGGGATCGTAGGAAGAGAAATATATACCTTCACTGATGATTATATGGATACCATCAAGTTAAAATAGTGGAAGAATACAAGGAAAAAATATTTTTTTCGACCAGGTGGGGATCATTTTCTTACACTATGATGCTTTTCGAATTAAAGAATGCACCAATAATTTTCTCATGCATAATTGTGATAGATTTTGAATATTAAAATTCTCCAAGTGTAATAAGAGGATCTAACGATGTATGGGTTGGTCAAGGATCATTACGATAACTTGAGACTCATGTTTGAGCATTGCAGAAATCTATAAATTTCTCTAAACCTAAAAAATGTGTTTTTGCAACATTGTTTGGTACCCTATTAGGGAATATAATATGCAATGATGGTTTATTAGTAAATCCAACTAAAATTACAATAATAATTCATATGGAGGTACCGAGAACATAGATATAAGTATGTGCATTCATAAGAAATTGTGAATACTAGAGAAAGTTTATAAAATACTATGCTAAACTTGCAACACTATTGGAAAAACTATTGCGGAAAACAAGAGATTTTGAATGGGGTCCTAAACATGAAAAAATGTTTAAACTATTAAAGGAAAAATTGACACAAACCCCCATATTAGAGTTTTTGAATTGGAATACACCTTATCATGTGCATGTAGACACATCTGGAATGGTTTTCAGAGCAATCATGGTATAGTTGGGAGAAGGAACTTGGGATCATACCATTTACTTTGCCAATAGAAAATTGACACCCGCGGAACAAAACCATATAGCCATGGAAAGAGAAGGAATATTAATAGCGTATACACTACAAATTTTTAGGTATTGTTTGTTAGAAACTCCATTTATGTTCTTCATGGATCACATGAATTTGAATCATTTGGTTAATAAAGTAGTATTATTTGGGAGGATATGCAACTAGATTATACTATTTCAGGAATTTCAATTTTTGGTGGTTGTGAAACCTAGCAAAAATAATGTAGGGCCTGATTATTTGTTGCACATTACTACATGAGATAAATCATATCCAATAGAAGAAGGCATGTAAGATACACAATTATTTTAAATAAAAAGTAATTTGATGAACTAGAAGATGTAATTTTGTTAGAACTATAATATTAATTGCATCATAATATTTAGTTTATAGTTAAATAATATAGAATAGTTACATTCTTATTATTTAAATATAAACTTTATATTAGGTTATATTAGGTAATTAGTAACTAATTATTATTAAATCGGGTGTGCCCCGTCACTTAATAGACATAACCCTTTGGGTTATTTATATATGACTATGGGTCATATTTGAAATGTAATTCGAAATATTATCTCATGAATCTTTATTGATCACAGGTAAAACAAGGGCTAAAATGAGGGATGAGTTACTGGACTATAAAATAAATGTTTCTCATACTAGTGGATTATTCTTCATGGTTTTTTACCCATTTACGGGTTTTCCACGTTAAATCATGTGTCAATTTGTTCAATAATTTATTTTTTTAAGTTATTTCATTTATTATAATGTTGTGTTATAATGTTTGAATAATATTTAATGCTATGTCATTTAATATCTCATCCCTGAGATGGTACCAGAGCGAGACAATTAAATTTAATCTAACCACCTAACTTATTAAATGAAAAGGTGCAACTGTTGGGAATTTAGGTAGTTAGGGTGAAATATTATATAACCCCTCTCCCCACTCTTCAAAGGTTAGTTGTACAAGTGGAAGTTAATTGGAGTCTCCACAACGAAGTGATAATTCACTTGAATTATTCAACCTGCAAAACCAAGGTAAGAACCATTAAGTATTTGAAATATTTTGTATAGTTTATAATGTATGGAAGAATTCAGGAAGAACAAGTAATGAAGAATTTTGATTCTAAGGAGAATGCCTCTAAGATACTTCTCGCTTAGAAGTCAAAAGATAAAAAATTTAAATATAACAAAAACACAAAGCAAAATTCTAAACCTCCTAGCAAAGATAAGAAACCTAGAAATCCAATAGTTAGCTTTGATGGAAAATGTCACAATTGTGGTAAATTTGGACATAAGAAAAATGATTACAAATTTAAGAATAGAACAAATTCTAAATTTCAAAAGGGTAACAAATCTGTTCAAAATCAAAATCAAAATTAGAACAAGAATAAAAAAAAAACCAAAAATTAAATGTGATTGCTTTGTATGCTGATTTTGCTACTGCAAAAGAGAATGAATGGGTATTAGACAGTGGTGCTTCTAGGTATATGCAATTTAGGTATGATATTCTATCTAATCTTATTGAATGTAATGAATATATATATTTAGGATATCATTCCATTCTTGATGGTCATGTTTAGGGAAAAGCAGAAGTAACAAATGGATTTATCAACAATGTATTGTTAGTACCTAATTTAAAAATGAATTTACTTTCTTTCTCTCAATTAACTCAAAATAACTATAGTGTTACATTGTAAAAGGATAAGTGTTTGATTAAAAATGAACATAATGTAACTATAGTTGAAGGCATTCAAAGAGATGGTTTATATGTATTTTTTGGTTTTCCTTCCGCTTCTTGTTTAACTGATAATAAAAGTGATTTGTAATTATGGCATGAGGGGCTAAGACATGTTAATTTTAGGAGTATGTGTGACATGTCTGGTTTAAATCTAGTAACTTTTCTGCCTCCAATTTCCCAAAATTATGAGACTTGTGAAGGTTTCTTACGTGGTAAGCAATCTACTAACCCTATTCATAGCTATCATAATGGTAACTCTTCAAAACCTTTAGAGCTTATTCATAATGATGTTAGAGGACCTCTAGAAGTTGCCTCTCTTAATGGTTCCTTGTATGCTGTCACTTTCAATAATGATTTCTATCATATGATTTTGTCATATTTCATTAAAAAGAAATCAGATGTCTTGTCAAAATTTAAATAATTTAAAGCTTTAGTTGAAAACTCTTCTAAAAACTAAAGGTCTTAGGATCTTTGATCCCTCTAAAAGAGAAGTTATAGAAAATAGGAATGTTAAAATTTTAGAAAAACCTTTTTGTTATTCTTTATCTTCCGTTTCTTATGAAAATGAAAATAATGAATTTAAAAATTGTGAAAATGATGTATATACTAAAGAAACTAGTATAGAACCTATGGTTAATAATGAGATCATCCCTAGTAATTCTGTAACTAAAATACCTAGATGGGTTGAGTCTGTTATTCAAGACTCTAACTCAGGAAACCTTCAAAAAATGACAAGGATTCATCATACATATCATGCCTTGATGAAATTGTATGAACCTGAACCCCAAACCTTTGAAGAATCCTCTTTTGATGAAAGATGATAAAATGCTATGAAATCTAAGTACACTACTTTAATAAAAAATAAAACATGGGAATTGGTCTCTCCTCTTGAAAAATGAAGTATATTCAGATCCAGATGGCTATACAAAATCAAATATAAAGTAGAAGAAAGTATAGATAAATTCAAATCCCATCTTGTATCTCGAGGGTTTACTCAAAAAAATGATATCGACTACGTAGAATTTTTTTTACTAGTTGCAAAAATAAGCACATTAAGGATTTTGATTGCCATAACTGCTCATCATGGTTGGGAAATCCATCAAATGGATGTAAAAAATTATTTTTTGAATGGTGATTTACAAGAATAAATTTATATGACCCAACCAAAAGGTTTTGAAGAACTAGGAAAAGAAAAATATGTTTGTAGATTAAAAAAATATTTTTATGGTTTAAAAAAAGCTCCTAGAGCTTGGTATTCTAAAATCAATAGTTTTTTTTTAATGAAATTGGTTTTTCTAAATGTGCATTTGATAATGATTTATTTGTTAAAATTGAAGAAGATGTTATTATTATCATTGTATTGTATGTTGATGATTTAATAATCACTAGTAATTCTAAAACTTTAATTATGAAAATTAAAGAGAAATTAATGCAATATTTTGAGATGACATATTTAGGTTTATTACATCATTTTTAGGGATGTCTATATTTCAAGATAAAAATTCTATTGTAGTATCTCAATCACAATATGCAACTAATTTGCTTAAAAGGTTTAATATGCTTGATTGTAAACTAGTTTCTATTCCTATAGAAGTATGATGTAAACTTGATCCTAAACTTGCATGTGAAAAAGCTAATCCTACTTTATACAGGAAACTTGTAGGTAGTTTCATTTATCTTACTATTACTAGACATGATATTTCTTATGCAATAGGGATTGCTTCAATGTTTATGTAGAAACCATATCAGGATCACTATAAATTAGAAAAAGAAATTTGCGTTATGTAAAGGGCACTATTAATTATGGTTTACATTATGTTTCATCTAACAATGCATATTTACATGGATATTGTGATTCTGACCATGCTGGTGATGTGATAGATTGTAAATCTACAATTGGATATATATTCAAGTTTGGTACATGTGCCATTACTTGGAATAGTAAAAAGTATTCGATAGTTCTATTTCTTCTATTGAGGCAGAATATAGAAGTGCAATGGAAGCAAAAAAAGAAGCTATGTGGCTAAAAAGGCTATTGGAAGAAATACACATGGAAGTTAAAGGAAGTACTCCTCTTCTATGTGATAGCCAAAGTTGTATTGCTCTTGCAAAGAATCTAGTTCACCATCAAAGAATGAAGCATATCGAGATACATATGCAATTTATTCGTGATAAGGTTCTCAGTGGTGATATAGATCTCCAATACTGCCCAACTGAAGATCAAGTTGCAGACTTGTTCACGAAGCCATTGTGTGTTGCAAAGTTATGTAAGTTTCATGTAATTCTCGACCTTTCTGAGTTGCCATTGAGAGAGTGTGTGCATGTAATGTCACCTCCTAATGGTTGGCTGATTGATTGAATCCTCTTCCTCTATACTTCTACCATGGTAAAAAGCATTGTAAAAAGATCTTATATGATCTAAACTAAACTGATAGAGTTTACCTGTAAACTGATATATTTTACGGGGAAAAAATAGTCTAGTGTGTGCAACTATTTGTAAAGGAGGTCCTTGTGTAATAAAATTCTCATAGAGATGCGGTATAAGAATATTTCCATGAGAAACAATGAGATGTAGTCTCACAGATCATGCTTAGCCTAAATCATATGTCTGATTTATGGATTCCAAATCCTTTTGTACCAAAAGGTAAGTTGAGCATGATGAAGGTGTTATAAATCCTTCAAAAGTACAAGTGTTAGCCTAAAAACTTTAGGGTTTATGGATTTGTAAATCCTATTGTACAAATAGGTAATGTTGGCATATGGATCTCTACTTAATATTAAGGGGGAGTGTTAGAACTATAATAATAAGTGAATCATAATATTTAGTTTATATTTAAATAATATAGAATAGTTATATTCTTATTATTTAAATATAAAATTTATATTAGGTTAGATTAGTTTGTTAGTAACTAATTATTATTAATTCGGGTGTACCCCGTCACTTAATAGACATAACCCTTCGGGTTATTTATATATTACTATGGGTCATATTTGAAATGTAATTCAAAATATTATCTCATGAATCTTTATTGATCACAAGAAAAACATGGGGTAGAAGGAGGGAGGAGTTACTGGACTGTAAAATAAATGTTTCTCATACTAGTGGATTATTCTTCGTGGTTTTTTACACATTTATGGGCTTTCCACGTTAAATCATGTGTTAATGTGTTCACTCATTTGTTTTTTAAGTTATGTCATTTATTATAATGTTATGTTATAATGTTTGAATAATATTTAATGCTATGTCATTTAATATCTCAGCCTTGAAAAATTTCCTTTCTCCAATACGGGTTCGCCCCATAGAATTACAGTATAACTCAAAGAAAATAACTCACCATTAAAGTTACTCCCTACGAAATAATAGGAAAAATATCTATAAAATGGGGTGTGATGAGATTTTGAGGCTATGTGTAATGGATCATGAGAGGAAGGATATCTTCCGCAAAGCACATGAAGGTATTGTTAGATGTCGTTAATGCAGATAAACTATCCATAAAAGATACTCACACATGGTTATGGTGGAAAATTTTGTTCAAAGATGCTAAGGTATATGCCAAAGCACATGACCAATTCCAATGGTTAGTAAAACCAATAAGAATGATGAAATTCCATTGATACCAATAGTATCTCATGAACATTTTATAAAGTGGTAAATTGGTTTTGTTGTAGTAATAAAATTAATGTCATGAAGAATAGGCAAAAGGTATAAATATTACAATGACCGACTACTTAACTAGGTGGACAGAAGTAGCAATAACATGAGACTACACAAAAATAACTGCATCAAGTTTCCTTTGAGAGAATATAATAAGTCAATATGGGTGCCCCTTAGGCATCACAAGTGATAGAGGGACACATTTTCAAAATGATACCATAAGAATATTGCTACAGGAGTTTGTAGTGGCACATCACAAAACATATCCTTACCACCCACAAGATAATGGGACAATTGAATCCTTCAAAAAAATTCTTGGTCACACTCAAACAAATATTTGCGATGTCAGAGAAAACACTAGGGTGATAAAGTATTAACAATACTATGGGCTTTTCGAACAACCTACATGTGATTGAACCAAGAAACCCCATTTCAGTTACTATATGGAATGAAGGCATTATTACCAATTGAATTCATGGAATCATCACTACACATTGCTCAAATTTCCAATTTAGATAATGAAGCTTTGATTACTAGGTTCTTAACAAAGTTATTATGATTTGACGAGAAAATAGTACAGACAGGATAAACTCAAAACATAGTGAAAACAAGAGAAAAGGCATCACATGATCAAAATATTAAAAATAAGACCTTTAGAGTGGGTGAAAAATGTTTACCGTATGATTCAAAGTATGTGCACCATCTTATGCAATTAAAAACACATTGGCTAGATCCTTATGAGATAGTCACAATTTTGATAAATGGGGCATGTTAATTGAGGGATATTAATGGAAATTTTATCTCAGGATACTTCAATAGAAGTGATTTAATATAATTAAATCTAAGATAAGGAAATTATGGATCAGATAGATAAAATAGTAAATAAGCAAGATCAAGTAAAGAAAATACAAGCAAGAGTGATATATGAGATTTATAGAATGAATCAACTTGTAACTATAGGTTTGAACTGATCCTCGTTTGGAGACTGATCTGGAAGGGGATATTATGGGATTTGCAATATCTTTATAATAAATTGGGTTGCAACAATCTTAGGGACATGAGCATCTGGAATAGGATAGGGCCATATGGGTGTTGATGTCTATGGAAATACTCTGTATTTTATTCTTGCTATGTCACTTTTTGTTTGGTGTAGGTCATGTCAGGTTCATTGTACCTATAATCTATAACACATGTAATTGTTAAAGAATACCATAGCCACCTACACAATACTTAAGCACACTTTAGATGAATAAAAATATGTATACGCTTGAGTTGGATTGACCTTGGTGGTCACCCTAATGTAATTTTCATTGAGCATTGCACTACATTTTAGACTTAATGTAATTCTTTTTTGTGCGTGTGTGCATGTGCGTGTGTGATTGAAATAACATCCCTTGAGCTAGGATGCCCTAGTCATCCAGTCACACAAAGAATAATGGGCTACAACTACTTTGTCCCAATGTAAATGTGTGGTATGGAATTTAGAATAAACCCTCCCATGAAGTGAAGCATGTAGTGCCAAAATGTAGTCCTTGGTGTAGTAGATATAAAATATTAGCTACATGTAATAGTATGTGCCTCTTGAAATTATTTCCCCCCCTAATGAGGTTAAATAAGACATGTATATATATATATATATATATATATATATATATATATATATATATATATATATATATATATATATATATATATATATGATTCATGTGCTTACGTTTTTCTATTAACAAGTGAAAAGTTGACTAAGAGTGACAAATAAAGATAAGAAATGAGTAAGATCTAAAAAATAAAGAAAAAAAGAGGATGCGGAAAAAAGCACCTAAAGGGGGCAATAACACCTAGAAGTTCTTGTCCCTAATGGGAAATATTGTACAAGATACTCAAAAAGGTATATAATGAAATCAGAGCTGAGAAAAATGTCGACTAGTATGTAAAACCGCAAGTTGTAAGTCATCAACAATAAAAATAAGGATGAAAAAGATAAAAGAAATGTCAAAGAAAATTGAAAGGGTTGTTAATGACTAGTTATCTTGCTTATGAATCATGCATATAAATGAAGTATTTAGAGGCTATATGTACATAATAAGTGTATGGTTTAGTGACTATATTTTCCCTCACTTTATGCTAGTGAATAAGGATTTAGTGGTATAAAATAGAAAAGAAAAGTGTACCTTGGAGAGTTAAATGAAGATTATACCCACTAACGTGTTGAATGAGTGTTGTAACATGCCAAATGGAATAGTCAAAAATGTGTATTATGAAATTCTAAGGGAATGGAAGGATAATGATCCTAGGGGTGACCTTTGCATGTATTTAGTGATAATGATGTGTGTGTAGTTCCTTGGAATGTCACCTTTGTCAGAGCGTGCTTGATATTTTCTTTGTGATTTCTTGTGTGATTTTACTTTGTTGGGATAAGATAGGACCTACAAAAAAAAAACATGTGTAGTCAATGCTCTGGTTAAACACCAATGAACTTTAACTTGGAAAATATGTAAATATGAAAATGTATATTGGAAAATCTAAAGCAAGGGGTTAGATTACACCTGGAGTGTTGAAAGAGAAAGGGATACATTTTCTTTCTTATTTGTAGACTCAATGCTTAGGAGCTGGTTGGGTTAACATGAAGGATTTGGGAATCATGTTACCAAACTAGGGATTTGATCATCCCAATACTAAAATTTGGATTTAGGCATCTTGTCACTATTAAGGGAAAGTGTATTGGGAGAGTGGTCTATTTTTCCCTCCACATGTTGACATTTTCCTATGGATAAGTTCCATTGTAGATGATTACAAACCTGATTTGTAACTTTCCTTAGGTGACACATTTTTCTAGGAATATCATTATCATGCATATACCCTAAGTGTCATTCCCTTATTTAGTTCCTGAGTAAGTAGTTAGTTCATGTTAGTAATTGATTGCAATCTAAAAATAGATGTGTAACTTTTGAAACTGGAGAAAATTATAACTGTGTAACAACTCTGTAATTATTTTTGTCCCTAGGACTAAAGCGCTCATGTGGGACATTAGTGACCCCATACATTCCTGTCTATTCTAGGTGCTTTCTATATAAGATGTGAATTTTTGCCAAGTCTATTTTTTGGACTTATTTTATAACTATTTTCTGTTTTAATCATGTTGTCTGTGTTTCAGTAACTTATTTATGTAACTACTGGGAGGGTGAAGAGGTTTATCCAATGTTTTCCCCCACTCATTTAGGGTGTGTGATATGAACAAAAGTGAATGGAACCAAAATGAGGAAGGATAAAATTGATGTGCACATATGATATAGGAATCATGTAGGGGGAGTACGGATTACACATGGCAGCTACCATGGCGTAAATAAAGTAATGGGAAAATGCTATCATACATGTGTTAGTGACAAACAAGCAATGCAAACATAAATAACAAATAGGAAAAAAAAACAAATAAGGACATGGTGAGTAGCTGGTTACATATATGGGACACCACTCAGGATGTCACAAGAAAATTAAAGCCATCAAGGATTTTGCAAATAAGGTAACAAGAAAACATAGGGCATAAACTCCAAATAATGGAAAGTAAGGTACAAGTAAATCTGACAACCATGATTGGAAGGAGTCATGTACAAGAAAATGTGACACATAAAGCACCCATTAGGATGTTAGGAAAGATAAATAGTATGCAACAATGCAATACTTGAATATAGGAATGAAAAATGTGCAATATTTTAATGATAGAACCTGATAGTAAGTGAGAAAAGGTAGATGTCCCCAGGAGCTTCAGTGGGATTGGTAATGGATAAGACCAAACATCATACATCATGGAACAACCTATAAGTGGCCCGTGTTCACCTCAACATACCACATAAATGTGCATGTGTGTATGAAAAAATGATAAATCATACTATGAACCATAGTAACATGATAAGAAAAGGTGTAACATAAACTAGTATAAGCAAGGAAGAATGCATCCAATCAAGATTTACACTAATTTTTTAGATTTTTGATTGTAAATATATGAAAGAGAAAAACTATAAGGGATGAATGCAGATGCCCACCTGATGTGTGTGTGTTTGAAAAGTGAGGTCCATATGAAGAAACCCTCAATAGTCGACTATGAACAAGGAACAAGAGTGCGTCATCAGGTGGTTTGGGGGAATTATGATGCCCCCAAGTGTGAATGCATAAATGATATATGCAATGAAAGTACTAGGTAAGGGCCCATGATTGAATGATGTAAATGAAATACACATGTGAACATGATATAGGTCTGATGGTCACGGGAGAGTGCATGAGGTCAAGTATATGAGATTGGTCTAGATTGATAATTTGGAGAAATAGGGAGTGAAATATGTCTAGATGGAGCATGTGAAGCATATGAACTACTCCTATGAGGTGGACTATGGGATATATAGATGTGTCGAGGCCTATAAGTAGTAGCCATATGTGAAGTAACAATGAGATGGATGTGTAAAAAATTTACATAAGATGAGTAAGGGCTCCAGATACCATAAGAGGTGTCAAGGCTAAGGATCTATCATGAATATGAGAAGATACACTAGGAGTAGGAGCAAATGAATATGGGATGGCCAAAGCAGCCAAGGGAAAAGGTGTCCATGGTAGAATTCCTTGAATATTGATAAGATGTTTCTCATGGATAAACTTAAGTCACAAGTTGATGCAATCCAAATACCCACACTTGGTTCATTTAACAAGCCCAATAGGAATCTACTAGCAAATCTTTACCCATAACTTTGCCAGTGGGGATCAATCCCAACTCACAAGGGCTTAAAATTTGTAAAAAAAATTACCTTTATTATCATGAATGGAATCATAATATTCATACCCTACTTCATCCACCTAAAACATTCTTTAATCAGTCATGAAATGAATACAAAGATATCACACCACCAATTTCTATAACACAAACGCAAACTTCCCTCCTAATCCCCTCAAGGTAAGTACCCTAGAATAGTCATTATTAGAGCGATCTAAGAGTACCAAGAACAAGTTATAAGTTCCATTATTTATCTTTCATTATCCTTGAAGTTTTTTACAAAAAATTTAGAACCTAAATCGTTATACTATTCTCTATAACTCAACTTTTCTCCCTAAGCGTATAAACCCTCGATTAGGTCTTGGAAGGATGACTACCATGCATAAATTTTAATGTGTGTGGTTTCAAGATGGAATGAGTAGGTTTTTGATCACCCATTAATCCATTTTATATATCTAATAAATTCCAAGCTTCACAATTCAATGGAAAACACTACTTCCTTTGCAAAACACCTCTCTAGACTAGCCCTTCAACTGGGTTTAACTGATCCTCTCCCAACTGTCATGCATAACTCATTATTTTCATTAGTGAAATAAAAAATTTAATTTTGAAACACTTACTAGACATCCTCAAAATTATTCTTAAAAAAATTTCATCTTGAGAGTCATCGACATTCACCTAAAACTCAAGCCCTAACTTTGTGCTACGAAGAAACCTAAGAAGCTTCAAATGCTCATAAAACTACAATTTCTTATCTCCAAGGTCTAATTATTAGGGTCAAGGACCATTTCAATCCTTTTCACTAATTCTAATCACTGAAACACCTTTTCATAGTATGATATACGTTATTCATACCTTCATCATCATCCAATCACTCAGCAAATTCATTTAAGACATTTTGGTTTGTTTTAGCTCCTTTAGTAAGTTCTCTAGTTCTTGTTGTACTCTTATTACTTTTATACTATTTATTTTCACTCTTTATTGGTATTCTTTAGGTTCTATTCATTATTGCATAGGCTCATCAACCCCCTCAATTCATCTTCCACTCATTGTACTCTCCTATAATTAACCAATTTTCATCACTTATTCAATCTTCCTGAGCACTGTCTTTTCTGGGAATGATCCTTTGTTTTAGGCTATAACTTCCCTCTATTAGTTTATTCTCATTCAATTTTAATATTACTTTCATTGAATTTTCCTAACTTGTATGCATCGTCTAGTAGCTCATATTCACTTAACCAAACTTAATATGTCAGGTTGTGCCTCAAGGTTATCTCTAACATGTGATACTCATATTTCTTAATACTTATTCAAGCTACTTAGGGGTATAACCATAATCAACTAAAATTATCTCTTCAAGGGATTGATTTTTTTTTTAATCCCTCTCTTACACTAAAATCACTTCTCAGATACCACCCAAAGGAATAAAAATAGAGACTTATATAAGGGAAGCTCTGCTAAACCCCTCTTCAATGGTAGGTAAAGTCAATCCTAAATCCCATAATTTTCTTGTACTTGACATTTGTTTCCTCTGAAATATATGACCCTAGCACCTATTCATATTTCCTCCACCATCTATAAGACTTATATCCATTCAAAATATGGAATGATTCCTATCCATACTCTATTCGAGCCTCAAACCCTTAGAGTAGACTATTCCACTTATGCATGACTAATATTTTGAACTCAGACCTAAAATACATCATTTAAAGAGAATTAATTCCCATAGACCATTTGAAGCATGTATTTTCCAAAGATTTACCATGAGGAGTTTGAGAAGTTTTCAATGCAAAGTTTTGATAAATAACTCATTATCCTTTCCTACAAACCCTTATTTGATGCATGAGTCTAAGACACTGTATTTGGCCATGAATTACAACAACACTCCATCAAAAGGATTAACACTTAGGGATTATCTTACATACATCTTAATCATCTTGGCATCAATTTTTTTTAATTTATAAATTTTGAAACTTGACATAAGTTACTCTTTCCTCAATCTAAACCTTGAGTATGTGTCTCAGTCTGAGAACACAAAGTTATCATATATAAGAACTTCTTTGGTTTAAAAAATATGAAAATAATCATAGATATTCTACATGGTATATACCAAGGATTTGTGTCTTCTTCGAGCTATGATGAAACCTTAGGCTATGAACACAAGTAAGAACCATGCAACTTACCTTAAAGCTTGCAAAACCCTTAAATAAAAGCCCCACAGTATCAAACCTGTAATGTATAAGCTTCTCTATTTTGAGACACAATTGCATGTACAATTTACCATTTTATTCATGTAATACAATACAATTCCAATACAAATAATCATATAAATCACATTTGTCAACTCAAACAATCAATAAATACATATATCAAGAATTATTCATAAAGGGGAGGTCTGTTACATTCTTCATGCCTTCATATTATAGACTCTCTGATCCCTAAGGATATTTTTCATGTGCCTCTCCCTCAAATTATTTCTCTACTCCCATAATTTACTGACTCCATTCAATTTTTCATCTCTTACATACTTGATTCAAGGTGGTAATTCAAGTTTAGTTAACTCACTATAGTTATTGGATGAGTTTTAACTCATAGTTTCTTACACAAGGGCATGTCTACCTTTCTCAAATCTCACAAGGTCTTAAGTGATGTATTTTAACCGTAAATGACATCATTTTTTCCACCTAAAAATTCCAAGCAACACCTTTCACATTCAAATTTCAAATTATCTCTTTTTGAGGGAAACTCAAAATAGTTTGTCTAACACATTATGATGGTATTAAAAGACCATGAAGGAGTGAATAACACTTATCTAGACCATTACAACCTTATTCAACCCTTTCTTAATACAAAGTTACAAAATTGAAGCATTTATAGTGACGTTGGACTCTATCACAAGTGAATAATATAAGGCATGACTTTGGCATCCCGAAACCAAGGGTGTCCTAAGATCATGTAACAATGCATACAAGTGGATCCAAAAATAAATGCCATAGAAATAGGAAGAGACCCAATAGTAAAGGGTAGAATACCATGGCCATGAGAAGTGGGAGACTTGCATGTCATATGAGATAGAGGGAAGCCAATTGATTGTAAGAAATATAATGAGCATGCATTGTTCTTGAATGTAGGATGTACTATACCATTGTTTATGGAATGAGGCCCAAAAAAAGCATTGATATGTAACATATTGGAGGAGAATGAGTAATGAAAATCAACATTAGTTAAAGTGATAACACATGATGGGAGATCAAAAAAATAAAAAAGGAATCCAAGGGGATGATCTGAAGAATCAGGAGGAGGTAATGTGTTATATGTATGATTATAAGATGACTTAGGGGATACCTTGTCATGTTTAGGTAATGGGTCATTGAATTTTTTTAACTTAATGTTATCATTGTTATATTTAGAATTAGAAGAACTGGATTCAGGAAACTAGATATCATTATTATCAATGAGATCTTGAATCAAATGGAAAATATTGAAACACTTTTTAGTAGAATGACCATTGCATTGATGGTAATAACAATGTGCATTCTCATAAAACATCCTACCATGGGGCCTATTAGGATCATACTTGAGAGGAATTGGAAGAGAAATCAAATTTCTTTCAATGAGTTGGGACAACAACATATGTGGAGGATAAGGAAATCAAATAAATATACACTGAGGGAATTAGAACTAAAGATTAGGAGGTTGAGAAACAAAATTTATAGTAGTATTAACATCATTATACTTTTGTCTTGTTGTCATGTAAATGTGGTGCATAAAAATTTCAAACTTTCAGGCATGACAACTAAACCCAAATGTGAAAATTTACTCCTAAGCCTTCCCAAAAACCTCTCTAGATTAGTTTGTCTTCTATATCATGCTCATTCAGGCCTTACAATGCTTCCCATGTGCTGAAAAATCTTTCCCTAATGCTTTTAATTAAGTAACAATGTCATTTATCTCATACGGTGAAGTGCTTCCAAAAGCTAGTTTCTCAGTAGGCCTAGAAAGGCTAATTCTGGTCATTCCAAAATAGCTGTGCACTCTTTGGAGAGAATATGAAATACCAAAATCATCTGGAGAAGTTATTGAATATATATGAAAATTTTGTAAATGATTTAGAAATTTTTAGGGATTTTTTTGAGGTTTAGGGATAATATGTGTAACAACATGTTTCTAAGGTGCAAAGAGTAAGAAGTCAAAACATGAACCTAATCTTCTGAAAATGATTCTGAGAGATCTATAAGGAGTTATGAGTCAATAAAATAGTCATTAAAAATATAAAGGAACCCTCTACAAGTTGTAATCTTCACATTTCTCACAAGACATGTTCACTTCACATGACAACTCAATTTCTATAGACACACCCTGCTATCCCAAAGAAAAAGAATATATTTATGGAAGTTTCAAGCATAATTGAAAGAGGATACCCATCCCATTGTGCTCAGGAAATCTCATCTTCAAGATCTCTCTCTCGCGAGGTACGTTTCTTATGCTTAGAAAATTTTGGGTGAGGAAACTTGTCACCTACAATTTGAGGTGTAATTTTGTGTCCCTCTTGTCCCTATTCCTAAGGGGAAACGAAAATTTTCCCCTCCTCATCTATTCCTTTAAATTCCTCACATGACCAAGACAGGCACTCCGTAAGGCTTATCTGCATATTTCTAGCTCCACCCATCTCACAACGTGGTGGTGACACTTGTCAACAAAAGGAAAGGGAAAATTTTATCGTCCCTCTTGTACCCTTTCCCAATGAGACATAGGGGACATAAAAATGTACCCCACTCTTCCCCTTTCTTTGGTTTTTCACACAACCAAGTTTGTGCTGCCACTTGTCATCACCAAGTGAGGCTGCATTTTTCTATCCCTCCTATCCCCATTCTAAAGGGGATAAAGGTAACAAGATAATGTTCCCAACTCTATACCCTTCCATAAATTTCCATACAACCCAGACTTAGCCCCTTAATGCTTAATGGATGTTTTTCTCCATTTCCCCATCATAGAATCTGAAGGTGTAAAGTGGCAAGCCCTAGTGAGGTTGCAGTTTATTGCACCCATTATCCCCATTCCCAAGGGGATAAATGGGACAAAAAAATGCACCCCAAGCCTTGAAGTGCAAACCATAGATTTCAAACTACTTGCTGCTACTTCATCTGTTGATGATAATACACTATCGGAAGCTTGGTAAACTCAAAATAACTTATGCTCACCTCATTTATTCATTTTTCTGACCAAGGAATCTATTTTTAATTATTTAAATCATAAAATTACCTAAAAAAATCCACCATGTTGTCAAAATTATTCTAAGGAATCTGTGATTGTAATAAAGAATATTTTCTTAATGTAAGCGAACTAGGAAAATGATCGTACCTTAGAGACTCCAGGGTTTGAACTGATTTTCTCTTTTCAAGCATCCATGAGATCACTTTAACTTAGAGAATCCATTAATGGAATCTATAATATCTTTATACCTTAAACCATTTCCCTAGAAAGTTATTTTTTCGATATCCAAGAGTTTCAACTAGCGGAACACAATGAAAATTGGAGTAGGAGATCACAACGAGGATTCAAATTCAAAAATGGTGTTTCTGATGAAAATCGAGGCCAAAATGACCACTTACAAAAAATATCATATGACATGCCCATCCATGTGCTAACAATATTAAGTCAGTCAAATTTCAATCTCTGATCAATCAATTCATCTAGAAATAATGTAAAATAACAAGCAGGACAAAAATGACAATTTTCTTGAAAAATTAAAAAGAAAAAACAACTACTAAAAATATATTTATTTAAAAAATGGTAAATCATTATATTTTTTATTAATGGAAAATAGTTTTGAAGGGACTATACCATATTACAAAAGAGTCTCAACAACCAGATAAACATGAAAAAGTAGCAAAAAATGATCTGAATCTAGATAGTACAACAAGTCCAATAGTAGTCAAAAGAGAAACTACTACGAAAAACCAACACATGGATAAAACTGTAACTAAACAACAACAAAACAACAACTTTAACACATCTAGCCTACCCAGAAGGTGTTATTTATTCAAATATCTATCAATTCTTGATTTGATCGTCTGTAGAGAGGTAAAAAGTGCCAGAGTGGTGGCATGCATGGGGTCATTTACATTCAGCTGTGAGATAACCTAGTTTCTTTCTTTTTCTATACCCCAAATGTCCTCAGGGACTCCACTCAACATAGTGATGCTTATGACCTGTTGATCAAGAAAATCACATATAGCTTTGAAGATGGCCATATTGTGATCGTGTCTATCCTTAGATTTCCCAAGTCTATTATCCATGGAGTTCAATTTATTGTATATTTCATCAGTCTGATCTGTCCCAATACCAACATCCTTATTCATCTTTCTTTTCCCCTTTTCCTTATTTAACTGATGCAAATATTTTTTAATACTTTCCACCTTATTTTCTAGCATTTCCATTATGTGGAGAAGATTTTCCTTCTCTTGTTGAGTAACATTATTGTACCGTGCATTATTGATGTGTAATAGATTGTGAGCTATTTCAATATCCTTTCTTCTCCTAAGAACACGTCCAGAGGGAGATGGGGTCACTTTAGAGAATGAAGGGTTCTTAATCTTGACATTTATAAGACCACGAATGGTAGTAAGGTTAACAGTGGGAATATTGTGAATGAGAATGGGAGGGGCACTGGGGGTAGCAAGAATGGTAGGAAAATTGATGAGGGAATGCATGTGAAGGAGAAAGATGAGCCCCTAGCTGAGGGGAATGGCCCTAGTAGGCTTTTCAAAGTCAAAAATGGAATGATCCATCAAATTTAGGAGATAATGTGGGAAGCATACATAAAATTTCTACTAAAATGATTAAGAAATATCAAGTGTTTTATAGGGACAGTGATGTACGAAACTTCAAGGGAGATAAACCAAACCATCATTCTGGTAATTTCATTAAAGGGTTTTGGTATGGAACTTACCTTAATGCAAACCATAACAAAGAGGAGATCCTCCCCTGTTTCAACAAAATTCTTTGCTTCAACATTTTTGTCTACCCTTTTGCTGAAAAATCTGATTCCATCCAAAGGTAGACCTGTAACCTCGGAAATAAGCTCCTCATTAACCAATAATTTTTACCCTCCATACCTAACCTTCCTTTCTTTCTAATCTATAGAAAAACACACCGAAATTTTCTAGTCGTGACCTTGGATTTTCTCAATAAAAATGGTGACACCCCCCATCTGAAGATAATTCCACATCTCAACGTTATCTTTCCAAGTGGGATCATAGTTGGGCTCTAACTGACACGGAGCTCCCCCCGTTTTCCTTCCTCTGCGATTTCTACAATTATCCTACTTGAAACCACCCATAAATAAGTTGTTTTTGTCTTTCCTAGACTAATTTTTAATCAGCCAATTGCAAGTATGTGAAGCATGAAAATTTTGATGATTATAAATATAATTACTCCTCTCACATGTGCTAACTTTCTTTTCCGTTAAATCCCACAAAATCTCATTAGTGATTCTACATAAGAGGTATATGCTCATATTTATCCTTGGTAATAGAATTCTATACTTCAATAGGGGTATTTTTCTCATTATTCCAAGTGATGAAGTTATTATTGGTACCATAATTAGCTAAGGTGTCCACCACCCTATTTCCCTCTGTATATGTATGGCCAATTTTAATACTTTTGAAGGTATGACATATATTAATAGATTCCTGAATGAAATATTTAATAGTCCAACTTGGAGGATGTATATGATTAATATTATTGTAAATGAAGGTGAATTGAATGTGTTAGGAGAATCAAAATATCAAATTATAGAAAAAGGTAAAATATCCCAAAATAACAGGTCATGTTTTTACTTGCCAAAAATAGAAAGTCTCAGTTTTAGATGCAAAAAGTTGCAGTTGGCTCCGATTTATCTCATATCACTAATTTTTGACATATTCATAGGGTTATAATGTGGTTTCATATTTCAAACAAGGAAATTCACTCTTCATATGGATCTCGAAGCATCATTTTGGTCACAATTGTGTCCAGGATCAATGCAGAACATAACATGGTGGAACAGGTTAAAGCCATAGACTTTGTGTAGTTGGAAAAGATTTGAAAATATTGAATAGATTCATTAAAATTAAAGCTAAGTGGTTCATCATAACTCATCATTCAAGTTGGATCCACCATTATATCTTTAGTGAGCTAGTTGAGTAAAGTTAGGAAAGTTGGTTGAGTTGGGTGACTTGATTGAGACAAAGTGAGCTGGGTGAGCTAAATGAGCTAGCCAAAGTCAAGAGAGCTATTCAATCCATCTAAGTGATCCATTACAACATCCTTATTTTCGAAATAATATAGGTATGTCTTCCCCAATGGAGGAGATTTCACCTATTGAATAAGAGGTGATCTTGTATTAGGTTCATAAAAGTGATCCAACAACGAACATTGTGTCAACTCCTGAAGATCAATTCCTATGGATTCAAGAAATGATTTAAAGTGAGACGATAACAACACAAAAATATTTCATACCCAATCTTGAAGATATGTCAAGAAATTTGAAATCCAAGTGAAGGAAGAAGGTCGAGACAACTTCCATCTTCTTTAGTGAAACCTTAGGTAACCAATATGTAGAAGTTGCTAGGCCTAAGAATGAAAATCATATTGAGGAGATGACTCCACCATATTATGAGTTGATCCACATATCATTGGGTCAAGATTTACATGAGAGTTATTATCATCTATTCAAGGAATCCTCTTCCTACCTCCTTTCTTGGAATGGGGAGTATAAGCGAACGAGTGAGAAATTGGAAGAACAGGTAAAAAATCTCAGTACTCACATTCAACCTTACTTAGAGCTTGATTCATCACCTTCACTCCTTGTAGAATACATTCCTCCAATCACTAGCCTTGACACCATGATGATCAAAAGAGAAAATTTTATATGATGTAGGGGAAGGATAATAAGAAGTGGATTGAGAATACCATCAAGAGAGGTAAGACAATGTTATCAGAGGTTATATCTCTAGTTAAGAATATTCTCACCATCTTTTCAGAAGTGAAGAAAGAAAGGGAGGAGATTGTGAAAGAGAAAATCCAATGGGATGAGGTGTTACCACTTGTGTATGAGATGGTTCCTTCGACTCTTTGAGTAAAAACACGTTTTCATCAATTGTTGAAAACTTGTCTCCGATTTGGGTCTACATCATTGATGAAAGATACAATATGATAGTAGATGCCATCTCTAAACTTGACTATATCGAATAACATACTTTTAAGTTTTTGAATGAATCCTACAACTGTGTTTAGAAACTTGGGTTCCATTCACTCACTAAGAACTTATCATTAGAAGAACTCTTTGTTTCCTTTTAGGATTTGGTCAATAAAGAATCAAGAGATGCTCTCTCCTTTAATGAATATACCTTAGAGTCCCTGAAAAACATTAGAAACTCCATTTTGGAAATTTCAAAAGATCATGAAATATGGATTAGTTAATGCAACAAGGTCAATGAGGTTCCCAAAGCATGGGTCAAGGTGTTGAGCTGCATTTGTATTCCAGAAGAAGACAAGTTGACATCAGCAGTAGCTCAATTTAGTGAGGAATCCAAAGGATAAGATCCCATTCTAGAAACTCTTCATCAGGAATCATGAATCATAAGATTATTCATCATAAGGATCTCCTTCATCAGATTAGGAAACTTCTCCCTTCTTCTCTCTTTCTCCCCCTTTCTTCTCCCGCATTTCTAATTCTTTGTTGTATGAAATCATGATAATTTGTCTCATTTACTTAAGTGAATTTCTAAATTTGAATTATAAAAGTCCCTTCGAGTTATAAAAATGGAACTTATTTTCCTCACTTCCTAGGAAGATGTAAAATCACAAGTGGAATAAGAACATGAAGGGCCTTGTGGGGGGTGTATCTGTAATGCTATAAATTGGAATGGCCTCTCCATTCCGAAGGATCATGAAAGTTTAGTTGGCTGTAGCAATTATGGATTATGGTTTGTATGTTGAGAATTATATCACCAACACAAGAAATAAAAGCTACATTTATTCCATTTCCCTTTCTCATGTTTTCCTCTTTTCTCTCTCTATTCCACACTTTGTAATCATAATGATCAAGAAGGAACTTTATATCCTTTATTGACGATTATGAAGAACTGTTTGTCTCTAGTTTGTTAGTCTCACTAATGGATTACATTCTTTATTTCTTCTAATTGAATTTTGAACTAATTTAGTTATTGTGTGTGAAATTTTTCAATTGCCTACTCACAACAATAACCCTCCCTTTCCTAATCTCTCTCCTTCACCCCTCATCACAAAAATTTCTCCCTTGTACCCCATACAAGCTCTTTGCCATAGGTTCAATGAAGTGTTCCTATGTAATATCTAGCCTACCAGCCATCCCCAAAAAATTAGATAGAATTTGGATAGTTTACATTCAATAATGGGAGCCTCCTCATATAAAAGAAGGAGGGTCATAGCCCAATGACCATTTGTGTAAACAAATAATTTCCAACACAATAAATTATTTCACCAACAGGTATAAATGGAACCTTTCTTGGAAATTTAAAAGAGGAATGATCAGAAATATTATAGCCATATTTGAGTTTTCCCACAAAATGTAGCTTAGTATCATGAGTCTTCAAGGTATGGTATAGATGATCAAAGGAATGATATGAATACAAAAGTACACATCCTTGCAAAGGAGGCATAAAAATTTGAATAAATAATTCTTGTAATTCAGATTCAACTAATACATTCTTCATTTTAGAAAGATTGTTCTTATAACACAATACATAATCACTAATATATTCATTAGATCATTTTTTAAGTTTAGCCATTTATGCATAAGATATTTTCACTCCAATATTCATAGAAAAATGAGATAGAAATAAATAAGCAAGAGTAACAAATGATTTAAAATAATGTAAGGGAGATTCATAGAACCATTAGAAAGCATAATCTTGTAAGATCCTAGGAAACAACTTGGTCAAGAGGGTGTTATCACACGCGTAGTATAGGAAAGTAACATGAAATTATATAAGGTTCTCTTGAGGACCTCCATAGCCATTAAATAGAGGAAAATTTAGTGAATCAAAATTGTCAGGGAATGAATAAGAATACACTTCAGGCGCAAGAGGTCTATGAAGAAGAAGGGATGAATCAAGGGTAGGAGAGGAAGAAGAAGTAGCTTATTTCAATTAACGAATTTTCACTTTAAAATCATGATAAAGAGACTCTAAAGCATGGGTGCTAGAAGAAGAAATAAGATCAATGTGGGAGATACATGGAGAAGAAAGATTAAGATTGATGTGGAAGCATGAATTATTATCCAAAATATCCCCTTAGGGATATTTTGAAAAATTACATCTTCATTTGGACTTGGAAAATATAAAATGATTAAAAGTGGGAAAAATTAGTGTTTAGGACATTCCTTTCTTCCTTGTCAAGCCCCTTATTTCCATACTTAGCCATAAAATTCAGAAAAATTGGGTCATTTGGGGAAAAATCGACAAAATAAGTCTTTGGAGGAGTAGGAGGAACCATTGGAAATAGGTTTTCCTATTCCCCACATTGCCAAATCATCTACGTTGAGGGTTTTGGGGAATTGAGGTAAGAAAAATCAAGATTTTCGAGAACCAGTGGAATAGTTCCTATGGGCCATCAATTCCCCGATTTACCGATTTGACCACAGAGAAGAGTTGGGAACAAAGAATTAGATATTTTGGATCTTTCAGGAACAACAAGAATAATTCTTGCATTCCTTTAGTTTACTGGCTGTGTTAGCTAACTAAACAAAAGGAGGAATATCACAAGGAAGAGGAAGTGTGGAAAATGTGGATATGTTGAGCTTGGAAGGAATGGGTGGAATTGTTTCTTAGTTTCACCCAAACTCTGATTCTCCATAAAACACATGAAGTTGACAAAAACAAATAAGTCGGGCCCTACTGAGATATCCTAAATCGGAACAATTCCACAGTTCCTCCTATCCACCAATCAGCCACCTCCTTATCCTTCCACATTGGAACAAAAGGATTAAATTCGATTGTATCTCCTCTGTTATCCATCCAAAATAATGACCTTCTGCAAGCCACGATACTTCAAATTTCCATAACTTTCACCATGCTAACTCCAAATTATCCCTATAGCAATGTGGATCCCTCTAGACACATATGCCTTACATCAATGTAATACACCATGGAAACTTAGCGCATTTCTTAACTCAACGCCCAGGTCATAGGTGGCTCACAATGAATGAGCGAACATACTATATGACAATTATAACTATGTACTTCTAGGTAGTGCCACCACCTCCAATTGATAAACTATGGTGTGCCGATTCCTTCTCCTACACGAAAAGTATCATAGGGGAATGGGATTGTAAGGGTTCCCATGCCTAAGTTTAGACATGCTAATGCGGATGGAGGTGGTGTTTGAAGGTGGAAATCATGATTTTCCCTTTCTTTTCCCTCCTTACTATTTCCCATATTTTATATATTGTAAAATGGGGCGTCAGTTGCGCCAAATAGAGTTAGACAGTCTATAAAAAGCACTCAGTTGTATCATTGTAGAGGGATGACAGACTATGTATATTTTTAGTTGTAGAAGCCTTAGTAACAGGATCTCTAAATGGAGATTCATGCCCTCTCCCTTAAGAAGTTGTAAAAAGAGACTGTGAACTATCCTTATAAAGTAGGAGAGTTCAATGAGAAGACCATATTCTTGTAAAAACCTAGTTGGTAAGTGTTTATTTGCAATATTTCCTAATAGATCGCTCTTCATCTACAAATGGGCCCAGATATGTAGGCCTCAAGCATTCAAACTCCGTTTTACAGGGTCTTGTGTCGAATGTGCTCCATGGTAATGAGATTCTCTAATGTATGTTCTCTAGACTTTTACACTCATACTCTACCCTCTCCTACTTACATTCTCCTCCCATTAAAAACACATCTAACATTGTAATGTCCTGCTCTTCTTAATGCTAAAATCACCTCTAAAAGAAAAATATTTCCCCTGTGTGTATGTAAGTTTCTCTCTTCCTATGGTCCCCTATATTGATCAAGAGATGAAGATTATATAGTTCTATGACAGATGATCTAGCACTCCTTAAAGGACTCCAATTTAATAATAGAAGATAGATACAAGAAATCAATCCTTCATCCGAAGGACTCAAGTCTGAATGATTCATGGTCCCATCACTTAGAGATAATCTCCATGTTACCCAAAAAACTGTTTGCTCATTCATTCAATTGATGATACAAGTTTTTAATGGGGATGTTTTTTGGAGATAATTGAAGAATCATGGATGGTCCCTTCTCGAAACAATCAGTAGGAGGGGAGGAAAGAGGGATGGAAGATGTGATAGTAATATTCTTTGTCGAAGTGCTAAGGTGAGCTAAGGTACAAACCCTTTGAGCATGACCTCTTCAAGGAGCTAACTCCGCCATCCTCACCAAAGGAGTAATAACGTCTAGATCATCATAGATGTTTAGTATGGATTTTTTTTCATTTCCTTGACAATCCTCAGTAGAGAATTCATATCCAGGAATGATCAAGATGGAACTTATAAGATATTCGTGATCAGGATTGTTGGGTCTCTAGCAATTGTATTCTCCTTCCTATCATGAGGATGATTAAATGGATCTAAGATATAAAAGGCAATGGCCTTCCCATGTAGCACAGACCTCTTTTCCTTATCTGATAAATGATGAAATACCAAGTAATTCCCATTATTGCAAGAGTGGTGAGCTCCCGGTTTATGACAATGAATCATCTTGTAAAGAGTAGGTTTGAACGAGGACTGTTGGATCAGAGATTGAATATGGAAGGTGAGATTCCAGGTTTTCCATCATCTCCTGTATAAGCACAACTGGGCTACAAAGAATCTTCTAATGAAGATGAACACCTAGATTGGGGTAGGGCCACTATGGTGAAATAGCGTCTGATCTAGGCATTGGTGTCTATAGTAAATTGTGAAGATCTACATGTTTTAAGTCATTTATTATTCATTGAAGACCCTCAACTCAATCTTGAAATCTTGACCTCGGGCTATGTCACACATGCACAGACAATTATGAGTCAAGTTATGTTACCTACACAATTCTAATGCACACGATGTAGATGAATAAAAATATGTATATGTTTGATCAAATGGATGAGCTCGATGTTCACCCCAATGTGATTGTCATTGAGCGCTGCACTACATTTCACACTCAATTTAGTTTTGGTGTTTGTGTGTGTGATTGAAATAATGCCCCTTGAGCTAGGATGACTTAGTGCCAGTTGCACAGAGAATAACGGGCTATAACTAGTTTTTCTAAATACAAATGTGTGGTATGGAATTCAAAATAAACCCTCCTATGTAGTGAATTATACAATGCCAAAATTTAGTCCTCCGTGTATTAGATATAAAATATTAGTTCCTTGTAATAGTATATGCCTCTTGAAATGCTTTCACCCCTAATGAGGTTAAATCAGACATGTATATATACGATTCCTTTACTTAATTTACATTTTTAACAAGTGAAAAGACAACTAAGAGTGAAAAATGGATAAAAAAGGAGTAACATTTGATAAATAAGTAAAAGAGAGAAAGTGGAAAAAAGTACCCAAAGGGGACAATAATTCCTGGGCGTTACTATCCCTAGGGAATTCCTATATAAGATACTAAAATAAGTAAATAATGAAATCAGACCCAAGAAATATGTCTGATAGTATGTAAAACTACAAGTTACAAATTAGAAACAATAAGAAATAAGGATGAAAAAGATAAAAGCAATGTCAAAGCATAGTGAAAGGGTTGTTAATGAATAGTTCTCTCGCTTAGGAATCATGCATATAAATTAAGTATTTAGAGCCTATGTGTACATAATAAATGCATGATTTATTGACTACATGGAGTAGATTGAAGCCATACTACCAATAACGCATTGTTGTAATTAAATAAGGTGTATGCCATTAGATTAGATGTTATTTCAATTCTTACGTTTAGTCTGTTTTCATCAATGTAAGAAGAACATTAAAATCACATATTTGTTTCATGCTGTCTTGGTTTTTATTTGGATCGTAACATATGTTTGTAAGACTAATCATCTTAGGTTAACCAATGGAGATGCACAAGGACCTTACAAAATTTTTGTGATGGGGGAAGATGGTACCAAAAGTCGATGCCAAAAAAATTCAAGCAAAAGAATTCTCATAAACATGTTAGATGCTCTTTTAGGAAAATGAGAAGTAAAAAAATAATTTCTAATTTTGTATGGGAAATAAGGAAAAGGATTGAGATAAAAACTTAAAGGGGGAAGATGACCTAGAGGATAGCGACGTGTGTGAAAATAGGGTTTTTTAAGAAATAAATGTTGTTGAGCTATGGGGCAAGGAAAGCGCGCAAGGAGGGAGAATGTGCACAAGGATAAACAATGCGACCCAAGAACATAAGCCACCTAATGTAGTTGGAGGTGCAAAGGAAAAAAGGTGGAATTAAGAACAAGGAAATTCATGACATGCACTAGAGGGACATTAACTTATGAATAAATTTGGAAAGAAATGAATAACTATCAACAATTAAGTATTAATTACAGTTGTTGGAGGTAAAAGGATCACAAATGTGAAAGGTAATTAATGAAGACTTTATGACCTATAAAGAAGGGTATAAATAAGAGAAGGGGTAATTCATTTGAAATTATTTTATAGTTAAAATAGAGAACTCTAACGAGAAATAACGAAAAAATTAAAACAAAGTGATTATGTGGTGCCCATGATTTCACAACCCAAATTAACCATCTAGAAGAACTATAAAAAATTTAGACATTTTTTGTAAATTGATTTCTAAGAGTTTATACAATTTAACCATTGATATTCCGAACTATTAGATTTACTTTAAAAGTACTGAGCTAACCCAAGTAATACTTTCGTCCCATTACCTTTTTTTGCATGATAAGACTAATTTTTTCCATAATTACATCCCATAAATTTTTAAGCAACTTATCAAAAGGACTTAACCATTTTCATGCTCTAGAAAAGTTGTGTGTGACTAGTTCAGTCTACTGCGGAATATAGGAACTTAGTGTTCCATGGGTTTTCTCAAACTTGCGGAACAAGGGAATGAGAAACATGGGGACTTAGGCATATTTGGTGAAATTTAGTGTTGTGTGGCATCTTATAAATATTTTACAACACTAAGGAAGTAAGTCCCCAACAAGTCAAGGTCAGAAAGTGTACCGTGGGTTTGCTTATCTGCAGAGGATTCAAAAAAATTGGCTTAGTTCAAAAATCATCAGAACACTATCTTGGTGCTCTGCGGGTTCACTAAATTGTAACATATCATGGGTTATCTCAAACTTGTGGAACGATGGAAAGTATTTGTATGGAGAAAAATATCCAGATAAAGATTTGGACCCTCGGGGGTGGTGTGAAGTACTTCTACTCATCAAGAAACATGAAGGGAAAGGTTGTGAAGGTCTACAGAATAAATAAAGTATGAAATACCATGGTAAAAGTTATGGGACATGGATAAATCCATGTAAGGTTTCACAGCCATTCCAGAATTCAAACTAGATAGCCCACCACCCCAACCACCGGTATTTAATGAAGTATGAAAACGTTCTAAGAATTATAAGGATGTACGATAGACTCAAAGGTCATGTTGTGGTTGTTGGATAAAATTAGGGGCATCCATACCTATACTACAATTAAAATCTTCAATAATTCATGACACCCACACTTATTCAATACACTTTATAAGAAGTCAGTTCTAGCTCGATGGTCCTTTCTCCTCTTTCTCTCTTCTCCTTCTTCATTCCAAGTATGGTATAAATAAAAGTGCTTGTGAAATTTGTAAGGTTCTTCTCCCTCTTTCCTCTTATAGCATATTTTAAAGCTCTTTTATGTGAAACTCAAAACTTCATGTTGTCAACCTCTGTAGCTCGCAAATGGCGATTTTATTTCCTCGACTCTATATATAAGATGCTAAATATTGATAAGCAACGAAAGATGTGTGTGGAATATCCTCATCACTAAATGTAATAGAATTGTTTATTTTCTTACAAGATTCCATGAAATTTGTTAAAGATGTAGGAGGGTCATCAATGTGTATTTGAATAGATATCAATGTCATTTCTAGTGTGTGATGAAAATAAGGGGAATTACATAAAGATCAAAGAGAGAGATATTAGATGGGGTTTTTTTAATTACTCAATGATATTATAGTCATTAAATGAATCAAAAGGCCGAGGGGGTGGTGAATTAATAGGAGGGGGATGTATGAGGTCCTAAAAGTTTCTTATTTCATTGACTAGCTACAAAATTGATAATAGGATCGCTAGAGGTGGGCTTGAAGTGAGGTGGATAAATTGAGTAGAAACTGGTGAATAATCATCTTGAATTACCACTGGAAATAGACACAGGTGAGAATGATAGAATAAGAGCTAGCCACAACCTCAGAAGAAGAAGAAGGAAAAGGAATTCAATGCATTTCGAAGGTCAGGCTCACTAAATGATTTACCAAAATTAAATCTTAATAAGAGGATTGGAGTAAATAATATAGATCAGAATCACACAATATAAAAGGATGAGAAAGTACAACCAACAAGATGATAGTAGTGACTTAGCTTATATCTAGTTGTTTGGATTAGATCTAGGCTAGAATGATAATGGATCAGGCTCAGTCTGAACTGCGTATCCTTCATCTAGAAAATAGTGATCTAGACATTGTGCTGGGATAATATCACCCAGAAGAGGAAAATATCTCATAGTTCTAGTGTTTTAATTGGGTGTTGGTGTCCTGGTAATTGGTGTATATATGGTTCATTTAGTGTCTGATAATATCATCTTTAGTTTTCTTTGTGTTGCATCAACTTCACTGTAGGGTTCTCATGTTACACATGTTCCTGCAAAACAAACCATATCTATTTTCTCAAAACTCAGTAACACATTATGATAAATAAAATATCATATGATTGAGTAAGACTAACCTTGGTGGACACCCTGATGTGATTGTCGTTGAGTGATACACTACATTGTAGAATCTTTGTAGTTTTGGTGTGTGTGATAGAAATCGTGTCCCTTGAAACTAGGTTTCCCTTATGCAAGTTGCACTAAGATAACAAGCTACAACTATATTACCTCCAAGATAATGTGTGTTATGGAATTTATAGGTTTCCCCTTCCTATGTAGTGAATAATGAAGTCTAAACTTAGTCCCTTTCTTAGGAATAGTTTCCTTAGTTATTATATAGGCCATTAGTAGTAACTTTCTTAGTTCGCTAGATTTCCCATATTTATGTATAAGTAGGCCATGTATATATATATATGATTCCTTTTCTTGAATTTCAAAATTAATAACCCTAAAATCTGATCCAAATTAATCAATACAAGTTTAGAAAAGATAACAAGTGGTGTGTCATTTTAAAATATAAGAACACAAGCTAAGGGACAAGAGCACCAGTAGGGGGATGACACCGTCAAACTCTTTTGTCCATTGCTAGGAAATTCTATCTAGAAATATCGAAAGCTTAATTAGGAAATGATCAACTAGGTAACATATTGTGTGATCTCCAAAAGTAAATGGATAATTCTAGAAAAGAAGAGGATGAAAACATGCAAAGATAAAACAATGTCAATTTAAAGAAAAATCAGTGCTATCAATGTGTAGTTTTCTTTATTAGGTATCATGCATATAATATTATACTTTGGGACATAATGTAATAGAATTACATGTATATTTTTGTGTCTACACTAAAATTTACATGCATACCTTTGTATCTCTTCTCTCTCTCTCTCTCTCCAAATTTCTCATGTGCATCTCTTTTGACATTCTTGCACACTCCTAAAGAATAAATAATGAAGTATTGGCTCCCAATGTGGAACTCAACTAAAAAAATAATAGAAGAATTTTGGGGCCCAACAACTGAGTTAACTAATTGTAAAATGAATTTGACAGATGTCACTTTTTATAGACAATTGGTAGGTAATCAATTATATTTGACACATACACACCCTAATATGTGGAACTCAACTAACAAAATAATAGAAGAATTTTGGGGCCAAACAACTGAGTTGACTACTTATTACAAAATGAATTTGACAGATGTCACTTTTTATAGACAATTGGTAGGTAATCAATTATATCTGACACATACACACCCTAATATAACTTTATTTATAAACCTTGTCTCTCATTTATCTCATGAGACCCATAAGAGTCATTGGCTAGAAATTGAGTGTATTTTGAGCTATATTTGGGGCATGTTTACTATTGGAATTCAATACACACCATAAGGATATTATGATATTGAGGGACTCACAGACTTTGATTCAGGTGGATGTGTCAATAACTGCCAATATAATTTTGGATTCATCTTTCATTTTGGCTCTAGTATTTCGTCATGGTAATGTAAGAAACATTCTATAGTTACATTATCATCAAATGAGGTAGAATACAAAGGTGCTATTAAGGATAAACATGAGGATATCTAGTTTTGAAAGGTACTTAATGAGTTCAGATTTCCATAGAAGGCTCCCACCTTAATTTGGTGTTATAACCAAAGTGCTATTATGATTATATATAACCCATTTGAGTATTAACACACACACACACACACACACACACACACACACACACACACACACACACACACACACACACACACACACACACACACACACACACACACACACACACAACAACACACATATATATTATATATATATATATATATATATTCACATGAAATTCATTCAATAGATAATATAAGATGGATTTATTCACATGAATTTTTCCCCATAGCTGATTAGGTTGCTGACATATTTACTAATCCCTTAGATTCTTCTTCTTGCATTCATTTGTGACCATTAATTAGGGTGAAGGAAATTGTTCTTGGGGGATTCTAGTTAAGTCATTTCTTATTTCCTTTTTAGCCTAGTAGCTAGGATACCCTTTCATTTTCCCACCTGTACCTTCATTTAAAGGAGGGTGTTAGAGTTATGTTCATATCAGGTAGTTGATTATTCCTTTTCAACCTAGTTTTTGTTACATTCCCACTAGATAATATCATTAAAGGGAGTTTTGTTATTTAAAAAAAATGGTTTTATAGTTAACAAATTTATTTTATGCATTCATAATTGTTGTTATTTAGTTATAAAAATGTATTCATGTGTTATTCCTAGTTGTGAATAATAAATTCTACAACATATTTAATAAGCACTGTTGTAAAATGAATGAGTGGATTGTAAATAATAATTTCATATGATAATTTATGTGTATTTCCCTTAGGAATATTTTGTGTGTATCAGATTGAGAAGCCCTTGGAAGGTTTATGCTTGATCCTATTCATTTCTCATCCTCACATAGACACCAAGTTATCTCACTATAAATGAAGAAATAATAAATTTTAAAACAATTATCCATATTTGAAATATCAAAAATGACTACAAATTCTTTAAAATTCTAGGATAAAAATGTGAACGTCTTGAAAAGGTTTTGTAAAATCTTGATCAATTTGACTAGGATTTGTATTAGTAATATTAAAACTCATATTAAATTTCACTTACTGTGTTAGAAATCTATCCAAATATATTAAATAATCCATTTGTATTCCCCTTTTGAGGTGAGTGATGATAAATATTTCCTATGTATCAATCATCTTATAATAAATATTAAAACATAAATGTGTTAAGTGCTATCCAAAACTAGCCCCATGCCATTTTGGGTGTTTTGATAAGTCATGGTGTGTTCATGGATTAGTGAAATTTCAAAATTTAACAGGTTATGGGAAAAATTCAGTGCTTTGGGTAATATCCTCCCATTTTCTAAGATTCATTTCCTAAGGATTTAACCATTTTTGGGAAAAACTGGGAAAATTCAGCCTTTGAAGGGACAAGAGGAACTTTTCTTGAGTTCCTCATGTTCTTGAAATCTCCACTTTGGATGCTTAGAAAAGTGAATACGTGAAGTTAGATAGTTTAGGCATACAAGGAACAATGTTGAGGTTCCTCTGTTTCTTCGATCGTTTGCAAATGCCGCAAATAAGAAAAATTCATCGTCGTCAGTAAAGTCATGCCAATATGGCACCAAGGGAAATGTTCTTATGTTCCCACCATGCCCTAAACAACCTACATTAAGTGATATAGTAAAGAGAAAAAGTGCATAAGATAAGTCATACATTGAAAGAACACTTGGAACAATTCCTAAGTTTACTTACTTCCCCGAACCCCCGATGTGGATGACTAAAGCACCTAGGGAAATATTCATCATTCCAGAAGTTCCCCATGAACCTACAAATGCCAATAATAGTGGAAAGGGTTAAGTAATGTCGATAAGTTTGTCCTAGCAAGTACTTGAGGAATTATTTTGTCCTTCTGGCAGTTCCCCGAAACTCCAATGCGGTTGATTAAGAAACAAAGAGGTAAAATCGATTATGTCGTCCCAAAAGGGAACATATAGAACTATTCCCTCCTTCCTCTATTCTCTGATTTTTCACCCAAGCTATTAAATATAAATCAATCATTTAATTTGGTGTTTGAAGGCCCATAGGGAAGATTTCTAGTGTTTCTCTAGTTATCCAATTCACCAACAGGCCTGACACAAAAGCATACACAACCTAGAAATGTCCCAAGAAGCTATTTTTAGCTTATTTCTTTAATCAAGTTATTATTTTGAGCATGCATTGGTTATAATTGGTATAATCATGATTCATATAAGAAAGACTCCATTTTTATAATGAAAAAACTAATATTAGGACATTTTCATACAAGGAAATCTTTCATATCATGCACAGACCATTAAAAATAACATAAATATGCACAAGAACCCAAATTCTATTTTTGAGCATGAAAACCTCATTCCTAAGTGTGAAATTTTCTATTTTGAGTATAAATTACTCTTTTTTATTTATTAATACAAATGTTTCAAGAAAAATCAGCTATTTCTGGAGCAGAAGGGCAGAGTGGGTATGCATCACTCTCATGGTTTTCTATTTTTACTAACCAGACTTGCATGTATGCACTTTTACCCCTTCTTTTCTTCCTCATTCTCCATAAAACTCCACCTAATTCATTGTAAAAAATAATATCAACACCTTCTATTCATCATTCTAGAGTAATTTAACATTTTGAGTGGAAAAGAATGGGTCATGAGTGATCTTGTTTACTAGATTCACCTCTTGGATCAAGAAAGGAGCTATTTCTACCTTCTTACACCATTTTTATTGTGTAATATTTTATTTTAAACAAATTTTATCTCGTGATATTTTTTCATCCTTGATTTTTAGTTCAATATCCATGATTTTATGTAGTTTTATGTTAATTTGCAGGTCATAGATTATGTTTAAAAAGTGTGTAAGATCTTATTGTGGATCTTACCAAATTTCCCTCTCTGAGCCATTTGTTTCCCTTCTTTATTATGTCATAGCTTCAAAAATTTCTTTGAAACATTTTTTCATTGACATACCCATTTGTAAGTTGTGTATGATTCCCGTGGTCCATCTATGTGGTTCAAACAAGTTTGAAGACCATCAAAATTTATGGTGTATCAACCTATTTTTATTTTTAGTCTTTCCTTCTCCCTTTTCCCATTTCATGTAGTAGATTATAATCTAGTTATAGGTGTTACGATAGGGGAGCCAGCCCTCTCTGTAGATTCATTTCAACATACATGTCACCCATAACCTAGGAGTGTTTTAATTTTATCAGTTGGAAGGGGAGTCATCAAACCACTCCCCAAAGGGTTCATTCCTCCATGATAATATTATGTATATAAAAATATATTATATAAAGAAAATAGAAAAGGCATGGTTATATTCAACATAATCAAAAGCTATCATCTGTTAGCTAATAACCATGAATGTGGCATCTAAGAAATAATCATAACTAAACACATTAGAAAAATATAATCATTTAATAAAGAACATATTTTAAATACATTATAGGATCTATTAAATGTATGATAAAAATCATAAGAACAATAACATAATCATAGAAACACAAGCATCACATGGGGGCATGTGTGATATATAAAATCAAAAAAATTCATGTAAGCATTGAAATAAACATTATGATAAAAAATCACACAAAAAAATATGACTTGATACAACAAGAGGATCCTCCAACACATAGACACATTACATGATAAAACATGATACTATTGGGCCCAACATGATGAAACTTGAGAATAAGACAACTCGATGGTAGGAAAAAATGATGACATGAAAAATCAATGACATAAACACATACCTGGTACTGGTAACTAACACATAGGAAGCACATAATTAATTAGGAATCATAAAACATGCAATAACTATATTTTTAATAATCGATAAGCATGTCATAACCAATAAATAGTAATAAGTAAGCAAGTGATAAATTAGTGATAATTTTTCCATAATAAAAAATCAATATATGGCATGGTGAAATCATTATAATAAATTACAATTTTTGGAGGATAAACTTTAGAATATGAAAATAAATTAATATTTATAAAATATTGAATAAATTGTAAAAAATAGCTAGGCACTATTGGTACCCAAATAAGTCTGCCTTGTTTTTTGGATATACTTGGATTATTAAGTAGATTTGTTTGAAAAAGATGGATCAATATGGGGCTAATTTCTATAAGCTGATTTGGTAATGTGAAAATGGGATTTTGGGTATTCTCGGTAAGAATTCAAGGGTAATAACTATATTTTACCGCAGAGCCCAAAAGCTTGATATCTCTAAAGATTTTTTGATGGAAAATCCTTCCACGTCTTCCGAGATGATGCCTTTGGCCAGTCATTATGAATAAAGTTCAATTCAGGAGTCTGGTTTGTTTGTACAAATAGTTGTCTCGGACCCATCCTATTCATGTGGAATTGATAAAGAAAAGGGGCTTGACGATGCAAAACTTATAAAAAAATGAGTAGAATGGTTATGAATTTATTTCCTTCCCATGACATATGCAGTTAAGTGCGATATATTAAGACATGAAATGGTAATTAAAATATCTTATTTGAAGGTGTTCTTATTGAAAAAAAGAGAAAACACAAAGTGCAAGAGTATGTATGAATGAATGATAGTCACACATGCACAAAAGGAAAGTTCGAGGCATTGTTTACAGTAACAAAATGGGGATTCTATTTATGGGGCCCCAACCCTTCACTATATAATATTGCTCGAAAAAATAATATAGCTAAATACATATTGTTAATGCATTTGTATGGTGGCATTAGGTTCAGGTCTCCATCTCATCAGGCATGTAAGCAACACCCTTTAGAACCTAGTCTCAGTGCCTGATGAATTCTTCATGGGCCTCGACACCGAAAAAAATTTAAATAGGCCTTACCAGACCCTTGGAAACCCCCTTTTAATGCAGTGCAGTAATGCTCATCCTCGGCCCATTCAAAATTTCCACCAATTCCCTCCTTCGCTTAGGTGTGTTTTCCCATTTGGGTAAATCAATTCTACTTTGGTAATTTTATTTGGAAGGTCGACCTCTAATTGGGTGAACCTCGGGAGCAAGCATGAATCCACTAGGTGAAGTACTAGGAAGGGCATGAAACTTCTTAGAACATACCATCTGCATCCCAACTACAGATTTAATCTCTTCCATGGAAGACTCTAAAGTAGCTACCCACGTCTCATATACGTTGGAATGACCACCTAATGACAAGCCTTCATCGTTGTTCCCTAGGTGTTGAGTATAAAACTGAAGCATTTTCCCTAGAAGGGAGGAAGTGTAGTAGGCCTTCATCATGTTCTAATGATTATCATGAACATGAGGGAAATGATGAGACCAATGATTTCTCAAGGCCTCATATTTTAACTAGAACTATGGATGCACTAAGTAAAAGTGTATGGTTTGAAAGATGGAAAAGGAGGGACACATTTTGGCCAACTGATTTACAAAGGATAGAACAAGGGAAGGTTGATGGAGACAACATTTAGAAAGTTGAAAACCTGATGGATTAGGGCCTCATTAGGCCTTGAGAGCTGAAAAAACTAGCCCATATGGGTTGTTCCTCCCCCGAGGGATTTTAACTTATAAAAGAGGAAGCCATTGCCAGAAGTTTTGAAATAAAAAGGAAGGTGGCTCTAAAAAATTACAAAAAATCTAAGTTAGATAGGTGATGAAGGGAAGGAATTGATGGGCTGCTAAAATAGGCATGGCGGTGGCATTGACATGGTAAGAAAAATAATTCCATTATTAATACCATATCATTTTTCAATTTCCTGGTGTGTGTGAAATGAAAATGAAAATAACATTGTTTATGAGAAGCGTGTCACCTGAGAAGAATTAACTACATGTAAAATTCAAGAATTTGTCATCACATTAAATTTTCTGGACACATCATGATTTTATACATGTGGAAAAGTTTAATGTTAAATGTGATATGACCTAGAAAATATCCGCGTATGTCATCAAATGATGTACATATGATACAGTGGCATTTGGCACAACGGGTGGCCATTTGATGATAATAGTTTTTATTTTCATTGCAGCTAAAGGAAGTTGAAAAAAACAACAATTAGTCTGGATAATGGAGGAATATGCTTTAAAATCCTAAAAGGATAAGATTATTTTATATAGATGTGGTGAGAAGATTATTAAAAGAGAGGAGGAGGAAAAATTAGGATGAAAGTCTTGGGGGGAAAGGAAAATTTCAGTGGGACTTCATAGTGGCATAGCTAACCATGGAACGAGAACTTGTCATGATGAAGGTTTTCTCTGTGCAAACTAGTTAGCATAAATTTGTGTTAATATGATTGCATATTGTACAATCATTAACAAACAATTAGAGCATTAATACATGTTTCCCTTGTCTTTTCCTATGTTTAATGGTTGTGTCTGATGAATATATTTGGAATCATGATATTTTATTTTCTTTCTTGGTATCAAAGTGATGTTGGGTGGGAATGGAGTGTGTTCTACATTAAAAATCTTTGTGGATCATGACTGTATTCATACTATGAACGTATCCTGCACTCTCTCAGATCTCATCTAGGGAAGGTGTAAGCATATGATGTTTTCTGGGGGTACTTGAAAACTTAATTTCTTAGACCTATAAAATCTCCTTGTAGATTGGGTAGAATTTGGGGGTATGAGTGGTTATATCTTGAGGGTCCCTTGATCTAGGCCATTGAAGCATGATTTTGCATACTAAAATCTTGCGTTATGTGTACTGAGCTAGATTATAAGGGGGTTTACAGATTTTTTTCCTAGAGATTTCCTCGCATGCAATTTTTCGCTGGATTCACCAAATTTATTTGCTTATATCTTGATCCATAACAATCTAGAAAAACATAATAGTTCATAAGTTCCATTAACACCAAGAAGGAGAATTGAAGAAAATCAAGGAAATGAGGTAAATATAGGTTATAGATAGAACCAATGCTCTGTGTAGAGTGACGGTTACAAAACCATCACCCTGTAGGGATGGTGGTCCTTTAACTGCCGCTCAACTAGGGTAGTGGTCTTGAAACCATTGGTCTACTCAGTGTGGTGGTCGTGACACATTTGAACATAAAATAAGAATTGAGCATGAATGGACGTGAATTTGAAGTGCCTGACTATGTATCTTCCCTCTTTGACCTTTCACATTGTCCAGTGCATGAGAGGACATGGGAGAAGGATATAAACACAAGGAGGAGCAAGAGAATTAATCATTTAGAGATCCAAAGAGATCAAAGAGTGAAGTTATAAGTTATATGAGAGAAAGTGAGCAAATATCTTTAGTGATGGAGTGGAATTGTAGGAGCAGAGTCTAGAAACAGAGCAAGAAAGCATAGGGAAGGAGAGGTTTACATTATTGTCTCCATTTTCTACTTCTTGTAATTTGTAATTGTCTATAATTGACCAATAAAAGTAGGAAGAAAGAGCATTTTCCCCTTCCTGACTGGTTTCCTCCATTGGGGCTTTCCAGGAAAAAATTATTGGTGTTGGAGTTTGAATTCTTTCCCATTATATGCATTTTCCTTTCTATAACACTAGATAATTAGTCACTAAAGCTCTAATATTCAAGAAAATATGTCATTTTCCAAAGTTGAAAGTAGAAAAATATAATTGTGTGATTTCGTAGAGTTCCAAAGTAGAAGTTTACGGATCATTTTGGTATCAGAGATGATTATATATCTAGGAATGTGGTAATCAATTATTTCTTATTATTTTTATGATAGTGGCAAGGTCCAAAGGTGAAGAAGTTTTACCTTACGAACTAGATATTTCTATGAAGAAGTGGAAACAAATAATTTGAGCTCAAATGGAAGAAGAGAACTTGGTCCATAGAGTCGAGATGCTAGAGACCATGATGGATAGGTTGCAGAGAAAACAAGAAGAGATTTTAGATCTGTAAAGGGTGGCTTCAATTATGCAAGATTCCATGGACTTAGTGGTTTGAGAAATGGCCAAGAAATTTAGTATCAGAAAGAGCCACAAAGAGGAATAATGGGAAGAGCATGAAGAAGAGATGCCAATTGTAAGCGAGAAGGTAAAATCTGCTCATACACCTTTTAAAGTTGAAACAAAAGTGGAATAAAGAATTTTGAAGGACAAGTAGATGAAAAATTACTGGATAAATGGATAAAACAGTTGGAAGTCTATTTTAGTTTGCATAATGTCACAGAGGCATAAAGGATTACCTTTGCACATCTCAAAATGGAAGGTCATGCTCTGGTTTGGTGGGAAACTCATCTAGCCACTTGTGAGAAGAAGAAACGTCCTATTTTTAGTACTTGGAAAGGTTTTAAAGAATTTATTAGAGCTAACTTCTATCCTATTGGCCATAAGTTTGACATGATGATTAAGTGGCAGTACTTTAGGTAGGGTAGCAGTCAAGAGTGCACTACTACACTACATAATTTCGGAGACAAGCCATGTTGCTTAATATGGACTTGGAGGATGAGGACATTTTGACCAAGTATTTGGGAGGACTTAACACTCACCTTCAGGGGAAGGTAATCTCCATGAAGCCCAAAGATATCAATGAAGATTGTATACAAGAATACTAAATTGATGATGAGAAGAAGTAAGGAGAAACAAAGCCAAAGGGAGACTAATCAACAGGAAAAAGAACAAGGCAAAACAAGTAACATAGGTAAATGGAAAGGTAAGCATGTCGATATTTATTTACATACTTGTAAAGATCCTAAGAATTTCTATAAGAATTGTGATATAAATGGACATATTGACACCACATGTTGGAAGTTAAATCTAGAATTGCACCCAAAACACCAAACCAAGGATTCCAAGAAATTCATGGCTTCTCTGAAAATAGAAGGAGAGGTGGATATTGAGGATGATTCAAATGTATACGAAAGGCTAGGATGCATAACCACTATCATGTATGGGGAAACAAAATAAGAAGAGATGAGTAAGCTATTTCAAATAAGAATTCAAATCAATAAGACTAAGGTAAACACTTTAGTAGATTCTAGTTCTCAGTCAAATCTGATTTCTGATGTGGTTGTAGAACAAATTTTCCTAGAGAATTACGCGCATCCACATCCATACCCATTGAGATGGGTGAAGAGGGTTGTATACATACAAGTTACAAGAAAGTGTAAGTCTTAGTTTTAGATAAATACCCAATATATTGATGTATTAGAGGCTGATATCATTCCACTTGATGCATTTGACATTGTCTTTGGAAGTCCTTACTTGTATGCCAGGAATTTTGTGTTCACAAGGAGGGATAACTGGTATAGATGGGTCAAGGATGGAGTTGGTTTCAACATCCAGGAACACCAGATAAAATAAAAGAAAGCTATGGTAAGTGCCAACCAAAAACAAAGAATTATTCAGGAAAATCATCAATTTTGTTTACTTTCATTGGAAGAAAAGAGAAATGGATTTGAGAGCACAAATATTTTGGATAACACTTGTTAGTTTTTGCAAAAGAAGTCATCACATGAAGTGCTCATTCAAGGAGAAAAAAATCTTCCCCTATGCAGTCACCATACCTACCTACGGATTCACTGGACCTAATTGTGGGACAACAAGGAGAAGAGGAGATACAAGGAACAATGGTGACTATAGCAGAAACATATATGAAGAGGATTTAACCAATCCATCTCAAAAGAAAAAGAAAACAAAGAAGGACTAAACCACTACAGTATGTGACCTTTTCCATACTTGAATAGGTTGGAAAAGAAACCTTTAGGCCATAATTCACGTAGATGCAAGAGATAACAAGTTGTAAGATCTCGCACCTACCAACGCCCTCTATGCATGACAAAGAAGGAAACATACAAAATATTCCATCCAAAGAGCATTGAACTCAAGGAAACTCATAGGAGGATGTAGCGCTGTAGCAAAAAACCAGAGATCCATAGGAGTCTTGGCAGGTTGGACAAGAGAAGACACCAAGGCAGACCCAATAGTACTCAAAGGAGAAAGAGGGAGTTGATTCCTCTACCACTCCTTCACTAAGATTTTGTGGGACCAAAATCCTCCTAATAAGGGGAGGTATGATCCATAGGGATCTAGAAAAAAAAAAAGTTCATCAGTTCAATTATCACTAAGAAGAAGAATTGAAGAAAATGAAGGAAATGAGGTAAATGGAGGTTCTGGACAGAACCATAATTCTATGTAGAGTGGCAACTATAGAACCACTACCCAGCCAGGGCGGCGGTCTTGACACTTCTAAACATAAAATAAGAATGGAGCACAAATGGACGTGAATTTGAAGTTCCTGACTATCCCTGACCTTTCCCATTCTCTAGTGCACGGGAGGACATGGGAGAAGGCTATAAATACAAGGAGTAAGAGAATTGATCATTCAGAGATCCAAAGAGATCAACGAGAAAATTTATAAGTTATATGAGAGCAAGTGAGAAAAGATCTTTAGTGTTGGAGTGGAATTGTAGGAGCAGGGTGTAGAAACATAGCAAACAAGCATAAGGAAGGTGAGGTTTACATTTTTGTCTCCATTTTCTACTTCTTGGAATTTGTAATTTTCTATAACTAACCAATAAAAATGGGAAGAAAGAGTGTTTTTCCCTTCACGACTAGTTTTCCTCCATTGGGGGTTTCCAGGATAAAATTGTTCGTGTTGGATTTTGAATTCTTTCCTATTCTCTGAAATTTCCTTTCTATAGCACTAGATAATGAGTAACTAAAGTTTTAATCTTCAAGCAAACATGTTATTTTCCAAAGTTAAAAGAAGAAAAGTATAATTGTGTGATTTTGTAGAGTTCCAAAGTAGAATTTTATGGATCACATCCACATTGAGGTGTAGAAAAAACTTAGTTAAGCTTTTGTTTCTCATGATTTTCATCATTTTCCCCTTTTGGCTCTTCCCCCTTCTTTTTCTTTTCCTCGCTTTAGGATCTCCCCTCACCTCCATTTAAAACCAATATAAATATGTAATAAAAACCATGATCCATTTGGCGGGCTTAGAAGTACTTTGATAATATCAGACTGACCCACTCCAAGAACACATTATAAACTCAACACAACTATATTGTTCTTGTGTCTGAATTGAAGTCCCGTGTTGTTAACTTGATCATCACTTTTGGGATATGGAATTTGGGGTCAGAATTTTATTTTCCCTCTGTGGTCTGCATCAGGTTCTTAGGTGTTTGTAGAATTTCGTGACCACTCCATTGAGTGAACATTAAATTTGGTGGTTGCAGCCATCCTTGATTTTATTTACCTGATGTTTCTGGAGTAATGATCAAACTCTAATCCCTAACCTCCATAATTTCATAGCCGCACCCCCATGTCCTCTCACCTTGACTTGGGCACAGTCAAAAATAGTGGGGACCACATCCACACCATATGTATAGGAGCCTCCCCATCGCCTCCCTTTGGGAAGGGTGGGTAGGTGACTAGAGGGAGACCTCAGCCCCGACTAAAAAATGATGAACCTCGTGGGTCTCCCCCATCACCCTACCTCTCTACCTTAGATCCTCCTCTCCCCTCGAGGGGGGTGTATTTATTAGGATCCAACACCTTTTTGGCACTGTTGCTGGGGACATGAATGTTCTGGTACTTATTTTGTTTCTTGGTCTGATGGTCTTGAGTTATTTGTCGTAATATGCAGAAATGTGTGTTGATTTGTGATATGTTTCTATAATATAATGTGATTCATTTTTTCCAGATATTTTTCTCTAGCAGTGACTCAATTTTTCTCTTGATTATAGTAGGTAAGTGGTTTTTCATGTTGTTAATATGTGATATCATATGTTTCTTTTTTTTAACCATGTATTGTGGCTACCTTTTATTATCATCTGGGCTTTGCATCAGATAAAAGAAAATACTTGTAAGAAATCATTTCCTTATGAAGTGTCACATGGGTACACGTGAGAATACTGATGGATGTTTTCTAAGGCACCTTTCAGACCAAATTTATGCAGTGCTTTGGATTTTGAGCAGATATATGGGTACCCTCATCAAATCTTAGTTGGGATCAAGTCTATAATACCCATATTTCAGGGATATGGATATGATTCTATGGAACAACATCTTTCTAGGTTTGAAAAGACAATGCATGAGTATCAGGTGGAATATGAAGATGTTTTTATAAGGTTATTTGTGCAGAAAATGCAAGAAGATGTTGGGGAATGGTTTAATTCTTTACCTCAAATCTCTATTAATTCATGGAAAAAAATGGTAACCTTATTTTCCTAGCATTTCAGTGATGATCTGACTTTCCTCTTTCAGTAATATGATGAAAATTCCGTATAGATGGATGTAGGAAGAAGGTCCATGGGTTTCAGGAATCAAGAAAACAATATGGAATGGTCGGTGCCCATTATTGAGATGTTGAAAAATGATTATATTAATCGGGGTGATCAAATTTATTTTGCTTGTGTTTTGTGTGATGAGTGTATTATGCCCCATATTCCTTGTGTTGGAGGTAATGTGCTTGACCTAGACAATAAAAGACTTAGAAATGAAGAAAAGGATCTACTACATGGATCCTTGAAAATGTATGGTATGATGTCTTCTACTGACCTCATACTTTCTTGTACAGTTGGTGAGTTTTGGGATATTCTCTCTGGGGTATGCAGGGAGTGAACTAGAAATCTAGATGCATTCGTATAAGATGTAAGTGGACTTTCTTTCTATTGAAATATTGTCCTACTAATGAATGGAATGATTTCCAAATTCAATGGAGTTGTCCCCTCGATGGAAGATAGATGTATGTTGCTTGATATAGTAGTAAAACATGATAGACACCTCATACTACTACATGAATCACCAAAAGTTTAGCCAGAGGATCTGAGTGATGATAAGTTGTCTTTCTTGCACTATTATGAGAATGTTGTCATGAACTTGATTAAAAGGGAGAATTACTTGCACAACAATGATACGATATTAGTAAATAAAGGTCATGAAGTTAGTAATTTTATTTTAAACATAGAGGATGTTGGTACTGATGTATCTAAATGGTTTAGTACCACCCCCCCACATGTTTGGACATGTGCGATAGAGACAAGTGTCTTTGATTTAATGGTAAGTCTAGTAGATACAGATAGAGGTGTGTGTATTGATCTTTAGATTCACATATATGTCAGGTTTAGGAAGAGTTGGATGGTTGCGGACTTGTCTACTTTAGAGAAGGAGAAGTTCATAAAACACCTTGGGGAACACATGCGGATCATTGATTTCATGAAATTTTTGGTGTCCTGTGGAAAGGTAGATATGTATGACCAAGGAATCCCTAGAAGGAAGAGTAGGATTTTAGATTCGAATGAGGGCTTAGGTTCTTTCCTACACAATGAGGTGTTCTTAGATGATGAAAATTAGTTAGTAATTGGAGTTTCAGTTGAAGGGATCTTGATCATTAATTTTAAGGGATGGTATGGTAACTTATGTGTATGGATGAGACATAGGCATATTGTATGGGACCCTAGTGGATTGTGATGGATTTTGGCCTGGTCCTTGAACCCCGGTGGATCACTTTTACAATGTATAGTGGTTTGCTTTATTTTTTTGGCAGTTTTCTGGTGGTTTTTGTTTGTTGTTCTATTGTTATCTTTTTGGTGACTTGTGGTTTTAGAAATTATCTGTTGATTCAGTTTCCCAATGGATAGGTGAATGATCTTCTAATTTTGGTGTTCTTTAGACACCCGTAGGGGGAGTCCATTCCCGAGCAGAACCCGATGTTGGTACCTAAATACTACCTTGTTTTTTTGGCTTATTTGGATTATTAAGTAGATTTGTTTAAACAAGATGGATCAGTATGGGGCTAATTTCCATAAGTTGATTTGGTAATGTGAAACTTGGATTTTGGGTATGCTCGGTAAGGACACAAGGGTAATAATTGTATTTTACCTTGGATCCCAGAAGCTTGATATCTACAAAGATGTTTGAGGGATAATCCTTCCTTATCTCCTGAGATGACACCTTCAGCTGATCATTCTGAATAAAGTACAATTCGGGGGCCTAGTCCATTTGTGAAAATAGTTATCTTAGACCCACCCTGTTCATGTGGAATTGATAAAGAAAAGGGGCTTGATGATGCACAACTTATAAAGGAATGAGTAGAATGGTTATAACTTTATTTCCTTCCCATGACATATGCAGTTAAGTGTGATATATTAAGACATGAAATGGTAATTACAATATTTTCTTTGAAGGCGCTCTTATTGAAAAAAAAGAGAAAACACAAAGTGTAAGAGGATGTATGAATGAATGATAGTCACACATGCACAAAAGGAAAGTTTGAGACATTGTTTACTATAACAAAATGGGGATTCTAATTATGGGGCCCCAACCCTTTGTTATATAATATTTCTTGAAAAAAATAATATAACTAAATACATATTTTTAGTGCATTTGTATGGTGGCAGTAGGTTCAAGTCTCCATCTCATCAATCATGCATGGAACACCATTTAGAAGCTAGTCTCCGTGCCTAATGAAGTATTCATGGGCCTTGGTACCGAACACAAACTGAATATCCTCTTCCAGACCCTTTGACACCCCCATTTCACATGCCACAGTAATGCTCATCCTTGGATGATTCAAAATTTCCACCAATTCCCTCCTCTACTTAGGTGTGTTTTCCCATTTGGGAAAAGTAAGTACGCTTTGGTAATTTGATTTGAAATGCTAACCTATGGTTGGGTGAACCTCGCGAGCAGGCGTGATTCCACTAGGTGAAGTACTAGGAAGGGAATGAACCTTCTAATAAGAGACCATTTTCATCCCAACTACAGCTTGAACCTCTTCTATGGAAGAATCCAAAGCACCTACCCATGCCTTCAATACGTTGGCATGACCGCTTGACGATGTGCCTTCATCGTTGTTCCCTGGGTGTTGAGAAAAAATTGTAGCATTGTATGCAGAAGGGAAGGAGTGTAGTAGGCCTTCATTTGCCAATGATTATCATGAACATGGGGGAAGTGATGATATTAGTGATTTCTCAAGGCCTCATATTTTAATTGGAACTCTAGACGCACCAAGTAAAAGTGCTAGGTTTGAAAGATGGAAAAGGAGGGACACATTTCAGCCAAATTATTTACAAAGGATAGAACCAAGGCATGTTGATGGAGACAATCTTGAGGGTCAACCCTAATGTTTGGAACACTGAGAACCTGGTAGATTAGGGCCTCATTAGGCCCTGAGAGTTGAAAACACTTTCCCATATGGACCAATTCCTCCTCTAAGAGAATTGTACCCAGAAAAGTGGAAGCCATTACCAGGAGTTTTGAAATAAAAAGGAAGGTGGCTCTAAAAAATCATAGAAAATCTAAGTTGGATAGGTGAAAAAGGGAAGGAATTGATGGGATGCTTAAATAGGCATGGCAATGGAAAGAAAAATCATTTTGTTATTAAAACCATATCAATTTTCAAGTTTTATGGTTCATGTGAAATGTAAATGAAAATAATATTGTTTATGAGGAGCCTGTCACCGGAGGAGAATTAACTACCCAAAAAATTTAAGAATGTCTCATCCCATTAACATTTATGGCCACATCATGATTTTACACATGTGGAAAAGTTTAATGTTAAATGTGATACGACCTAGAAAATATCCACCTATGTCATCAAATGAAATACATATGATATAGTGGAATTTGGCACAATGGATGGCCGTTTGATGATAATAGTTTATGTTTTCATGGCGACTAAAGGCGGTTAAAAAACAACAAAAAATAGTCTAGATAATGGAGGAATATGCTTTGAAACCCTAAAAGGATAAGATTATTTTATATAGATGTGGTGAGAAGATTATTAAAAGATAGGAAGGAGTAGACAAAGGGAGGAGGAGAAAAATTTGGCGGGGAAGTCCTAGGGGGAAAGGAAAATTTCAGTGGGAGTTCAAAGTGGAATAGCTAACCATGGAATGGGAACTTTTCGTGATGAAGGTTTTCTCTATGATTTCATATTGTACAGTCATTAACAAAATTTGAGAGCATTAATACACGTTTCCCTTGTCTTTTCCTATGTTTAATGGTTGTGTCTAATAAATGTATTTGGAATCATGATATTTTATTTTCTTTCTTGGTATTTAAGTGATGTTGGGTGGGAATGGAGTGAGTTTTGAGTTAAAATGATTTGCAGATCATGACTATATTGATACTATGAACGTATCCTACACTCTCTCAGATCTCTTATAGGGAAGGTATAAGCATATAATGTTTTCTGGGGGTACTTGAAAACTTTATTTCTTAGACCTATAAAATCTCCCTACGGACTGGGTAGAATTTGGGGGTATGATTGGTAATATCTTGGGGGTCCCTTGATCTAGGTAGTTGGAGCATGATATCACATACTATAATCTTACATTAGGTGTACTGAGCTAGATTGTAAAGAGTTTAAAGATTGATTTACCCATAGCTTTCCTTGCATGCGATTATTCGCTGGCATCCACATTGAGGTGTAGACAGACCTCGGTTAAGATTTTGTTTCTCATGATTTTAATCATTTTCCCCTTTTGTCTCTTCCCACTTCTTTTTATTTTCCTCACTATAGGATCTCCCCTCACTTTTGTATAAAACTGATAGAACTATGTAATAAAAACCATGATCCCTTTGGCAGGCTTAGGATTAATTTGATAATATCAGACTACCCAACCCTAAGAACACATTATAAAATCGACACAACTGTATTGTTCTTATGTCTGATTCAAAGTCCCATGTTGTGAATTTGATGATATCTTTTGGGATATGGAATTTCAGGTCAGAATTTTATTTTCCCTCCATGGTATGCATCAGGTTCTTAGGTGTTTGTAACATTTCGTGACCACTCCATTGAGTGAACGTTACATTCGGTGGCTGCACCAGGCCCCAATTTTCCTTACTTGGTATTTCCAGAGTACCAGTCTGACTCTACACCCTAACCTCCATACTTTCACGACCGTACTCCCAGGTCCTCTCACCCTAACTTGGGCACAGTAAAAAACAGCTAGGACCAGAGGCAAACCCTCTGTCTGGGTGCCTCCCTATCACCTCCCTTCAGGAAGGGTGGGTGGGCAATCAGAAGGAGACCTTACCCCCAGCTAAAAAATGAAAAAACCCCATGGGTCTTCCCCATCTCCCTGCCTCTCCATCTCGGAGCCTCCTCTCCCCTCTGGGGGGTGAATTTTCGGGATCCAACAGGAACTATGTTTGTGTGTGTGTGTTTTTTTTTTACCTTGAAAAAATTGAATTAGATTTCAACATGTTTAGGGCCACCCTAAGGTGTGCATAACACATACATACATACATGCATGCATACATACACACATACACACACAAATGTGCGTGTGTGTGCACACACACACATACTAAATATGTGGTATGTATTGTTAACAATTTTATTAAACATAAATCTGTATGGAATTTTAAAAGAGGAATAAACACTATGATTCTTTATGTACAAAGCTACCCTACACAATATTGATATTTTCATATATTTATGTTGTGTGTAAATTTTTGGACAAATATTCAGATAACAAATCAGACAATATGTAAATAAATTAAAAATTTAGAAATATTAAATGTTGCAAAAAAAAGCTAAGCACTACCTGTTTAGGCCATGGTGAGTTAACGAAGAGAGCGAGAGACGAGAGCGAGAGAGAGAGAGGAGAGAGAGACCGCAGAGGAGAGAGTGTGAGAGAGTAGAGTAGAGAGGCAGTCAGAGAGAGAGCAGAGAGAGAGAGACGAGAGACGACGAGAGAAGAGAGGAGAGAAGAGACGAGAGGAGAGGAAGGAGAGACCGACGACGAGAGAGAGACGAGAGAAGAGAGAGACGATGAGATCGAGAGCCCGCCAGAATCAGAGAGAGACGAGAGAGAGAGAGGAGAGAGAGAGAGAGAGAGGAGAGAGAATAGTAGAGGAGAGAGAGAGAGATGAGAGAAGAGGAGGAGAGAGAGCAGAGAGAGAGAGCAGAGAGAGAGAGAGAGAGAGAGAGAGAGAGACGACGAGAGAAAGAGAGGGGAAGAGAGAGGAAGAGAGAGGAGGAGATGGAGAGAGGAGAGAGAGGAGAAGCGAGGAGAGTGAGAGGAGAGGATGAGAATCGAGAGAGAGGCGAGATGAGAGAAGAGAGAGAGAGAGAGAGAGAGAGAGAGCGATGCGCTCGGTCCGTTCTCTTCTCTCTCTCTCTCTCTCTCTTCCTTCCTTCCTTGCCTTTCCCCCTCTCCCCCAATTTCCCCACATAGATGCCTGGATGCACAATGCATGCACACATGAATAAATTAGATTTTTTACATGTTTTTGGCCATGTTAAGTTATGCATAACACACATGCACGTTATATATTAATAAATAAATTCACAATAAAATAAATATTTATGGAAAAATTAATAAAAATGACTAGGCACTACAATTCCTAATGTAGAAGAAATGTATAGAGCTAGCATGCGTAATATTAATATTTTCATATATTTATTTCATGTATAACATTGTACCCATATTGGCATTGTTTCGACCTTCTCAAATGACATTGTTCAAGCTTGATAACTTTGGCAACCTAATTTTAATCACAACTTTCTTAGAAGGCTTTGGAGACTCATCTTTCCACACACCCTTTGGAGAATATAGAAGGTTATGAACTCCATTATCTTCATAAACATCAAGAAATACAACAATATGCTTCTTAATGAGATCAATATTGAGGTTAAGGAGAGTATTATGAAGTTCAAGCCCCCCAAAAACTCCAAGTACCATAAAGAAGAGGAGAGATTTCTCAATAATTGGAATATAGAGATTGACAATGCTCATATACAAACTCCTAGTATTGACATGTCTCTTATCCAATAGATTCCTCCTCTAGAAGGTTGGCACAAGCTAAATTTTGATGGAGCCTCTAAGGGAAATCAAGGTATTACTGGTGGAGGTGGTTTAATTTGAAATCATCTTAGACAACTCCTTGTTGCCTTCACAGGTCCAATGGGCATTAAATTTAATCACTTTACTAAGGCTCAACCTGCTATATGGGGGATTAGAATTGCTAAGGATTATAAGGTAAAAAATTTAATAATTGAGGGTGATTCTCTCAACAGTATAAATAATTTCAAAGACACCCATCCTCCAAGTTGGACCATTAAAGACTTCATTAACAAGGCCAAGGAAAATTTTAAGGAGTTTAATAAAGTTATTATTGCCCACACTTATTGGGAAGGGCATAGTGTAGTGGACGCCTTAGCCAATGAAGGATTCATCATTAAGAAATTTAAAATTTGGCATGATCACAATGACATCTCCCACACGACCCAGATCATCATTGCTAAAGATGCTAAGGCCACCTATTTAGTCCAGCAGTACACGCTTGCGGTATAGTCATGTGTGGTGCATTGTCATTGAGTATGCCACACTTGTGAGATTTATCTCTATCAAATGGTCCATTTCTCTTTACTTGTGATGATTTTGTCTCAATAGGAGGGCTGTTGGAAAGCTATTATTTGGTAGTCATCGAACTAAAAAATCCTCTGCGTAATATTTCTCTTTCAACAGTCAATAGTTGGGCTACTGTGAAGCCTATTTCTTGCGGTCTTCGAGCTATTAATGCTCCACATGTGAAAAAAAATTCAACTATAGGAGGCCCATCTTGCCATGTTGAGACTATCTTTGACCCCTATTGGAAACAAAACACAACCTTATAGATATCCCTCGATGTGGATGGATTTATGGATTTTATGCAGAGGATTAAAGGTAATGACATGAATATATCTTTGACCTTTTCTTTCAAATGGAAAGACATGATTATCACATTCAAGGAAAAGGAATTCACCATTTTAGAGAGCCTGATATCCTTCATCACTGGCTTGGACATGGAGGGAAGAAAATTTTACAGGAAAAAAATTGACAAAGAAGACGAGGTCTGTGAAAGAAGATGAAGTCTTAAAAATAGGTAAAATTGGATTACTCTTCTCTTCTTCACCCCCTCCTTATAACAATGTTGCTAAGATGGTGGTAAGGTATGTCATACTAGAAGGCCACTATTATACTTTGCATCTTCACCATATTCTATTGCTAAATCATTTTAGGTGCTCTGATAAGGTTAGCCTTTCTTACTACATCATTCACTCTTTAGAGAAATATGTCTTGGAAGTGTAAGCCCATGTGAGAGCCCTTCCCATGTATCAGGGTGTCATTTTCCTTTTGCATCAGTATTTTCTCTATGTTTTACTCAATGGACATGCTCGCCCCTTAGATCCTCCTCCCCTAGAACATCCTTGGATTAGATCTAAAAATCCTAACTATCCCCCTTCCCCCCCTTACTAAAAGAGTGTTACATAGCCTCTTGAACATGAGCCACTACATTGTAATGGATTCCCATATAACCTGTTATCCATTTTCATGGCCCTTCATACTTATTATTATTCTAACTCATATATGTATATAGAGTTAGAGAAGTCACTTTGTACGAGGGGTATGAATATAAAAATATATATATATACACAAAATTTATATATAAATATAAAGTTTTATATGTAAATATATGCATATATTCCTTTCTCCTAACCTAGGGTAACCTTCAAATGAAATAAGAGAAAAAATAAAAAATAAAAATTAATGTGCCTCCATAGATGCCCTTCATCTCAACCTACAACAAAAAATTATTGAGGAAATGAGAGGAAAAATAACTGAAATGAGAAGAAAAAGGAGAGAAGTGTAAGTATAAGGAAGTTAAAAGAAATAAATTTGGGTTTTCACAAAAAACTACGATCAATGGTGGAAAGCCATTTGATCCTAGGGACATTATTCAACCTAGATAATGCCACTTGCTCTTTTGGTTGACTTTGAATAGTCATGTAATTCCAATTTAACATTTTGGGTGAGTAAGTTTGTTTTAAATTAATTTCATTTGATATATGGTGTAAATGGGAATAGGTCATTTGGAATCCCCTTGGTGGGAAAAAGGTTGGTTAAAACCAATCAACCATAAATGGTGAAAATAATTATGTGGTCATTGTCATGCTCTACAAGATTTTTTCAAAGTGGAATAAATGAGATCAAACTCGAGACACTTTATTTTCATAGATGATATTTAGACCAAAATTAATTAACATTATTTTCATAGAGAGATCATGATTCATATCTCTTACTCCAAGGTACAAGTTAAAAACTTGGTATAAAAACGAAATTATAACCCTCACCTTGTTCAGTAAGATCCTTTAGTGGGAAAGACACATTTAAAATCAAGTGATGTTAACTGCGAAATTAATGCCATGGTTATCTTATACATTTATCATTAGTTATTATTTGGAGTAGAAATTGACTTAGTATCATTTGGATTACTTCTATACATACCTAATTTGACAAAATTTAATTGCATAATATAACTCAAAGATGATTTGGTTACCATCTTTGTGGCAGATATCATAAAAAAACTTATATAGCCTTAATCGCGTAAGAAATAGTATTGAAGCACAAGCTGTAATTTCATTAGTTTAGTAAATCCTCAGTAAATATAATTGAATTGGAACAAAAATGGTTAAATATAATTTAATATTTAACCATATTCTTTAAACAAAATTGTCCCAATTATAACTAGGTTTTTGGATGGTTAATTTTGGGTTGTGAAATCATGGAGCATGACATCTGGTATCAGAAATCAGTTTCAACACCAATATCACTAGGATTTAACAAGTATTAATCAATAAGTATGGATTTTTTCACTTTCCCATTCAATGAAAATTTTTCCACTAGACTTAATCACCTCCATCCTATGTCGGACGAATGACGCAATGAGCCATTGGACACTACATAACTATAACAACCATTTGCAACATTGAACCTACTCACAAGATGTGATTCATGATTAAATTATAAGATTAGATGAGAAAATTTGTGAAAAGGGATCACCATTGGAGAGTGTAATGCAAGTTTTTCATTCAAACAATCTATTTTAAAACACCTTGTAAAAGTTAGAAATTTTCATTCAAAAATAATGTGTAAAATGCCTCTTGAAATCCCATAGCGAAGATTGTTTAGGTTGATCATGTTATTTGCTGAAATGGGATGTCACATGAACCATTAAAATAACTTTATAGGATCATTTGATCATTTATTTGAAGGTGTTTTGAGCCTATTTGGTCATTTTACACTACTGGATAGTTGTGAAAAGTTAGAAATTCATTTTGGTTTGGACCAGTGGTTTAGGGAACCATGGTGACAAACTGAAATCTATCACCACAAACATCTAGAATGTCATAATGAAAATTATTTTCAACCATTAGTTTTAAGATAAATAATTTGGGATATATTTTTTAAAACATATTTTATAGGCCAGTTATCATTCTGCAGCAAGATAGAACTAGCCCAATCATGATAATCAGCTCCGAAAAAGGAGGTCACCGTTGATCCTTGGTCATCAAATATGTATTATGTCAATTACATTGAAATATATACATATATGAGAGTTTATTATATTTAAATGAATATGTTTTTAAGTCATGGATGTTTTTTTTTTGAATCGTATTTCGTAGCCACTTTGGCTAGGATTGTTGTAAGGCAACGATAATTTTATTATAACTAGCTCTAGAGACATGCTTCCAGTTTAAGATCTAATTTCTAGTTTTAGGTTCTAGAAGTCTTGTTAAATTATATGTCTAATAGAGGATAGGGTAGATGAGTTATTTTTGTATTTGGGTATTTGGAAATAATTTTGGTAGGCCTTTTTGTAGCCATTTGGGTTAGATTAAGCAATGGGGAAACTAGGCTCCATTGAATTGTGTGACGTTTAGAGACACCCTTGGTGGGTGAAACATAATTTAAAGTTATAAACATGTTGTGTCACACATATTCTTGTTTGAACAATTTGACCTATATGATTTAGGTTCTAGGAAGAATTTTTAGGTGTTAACTGTTTTGCTTTGGTTTCATCATTTGAGACACTTTAAGGAGCCTTGGTTTTGGTATTGGAAACATCTAGTTATATGATGAGAGAATATAATTTTTTTTTTCATAGATCCTAAGGTCATACAATTATGTTAAAATAGTTTGGCATTCCTCTCTTAGTTGAGTCATTATCTCTAGAAAAATTGTTTGTAGTGATTAAGACACCCTTTTTAGGCCTGAAAAAACCTTTGGGAATGGGAGCAAAACAAAAAATTGTGTTTTGTTTTGAGCAACATAATGTCTTGAATTATTTTTCCTTGGCTATATATTGATAGAGTATGGATTACAATATTTTAATCCTAATTTCTAACCCAATTTGTGAGAAAATTTGGAAAATATAACCTATAAACCTTAAAATTTCCTTTCGGAATAGTATCTATAAATAAAGTATACTTGAGTGATTTATTTTTCAATCTATATAACTTGTCACTAGAAAAGAGATGATATGGAAGTGATGAGTTGGTAACCACCTATTGAGTAATTTTAGCCCACTTTATCCTTCCTACAATAGAGAATTCCTTGATTTCTTAGAAATAAACTTTTAGCCCCATAACCTAAATTTCATGGAGAACGTGTAAGGATTATTTTGGGTGCATCAATGATATTTTTATTTCTATAGAACCATATTGATATATGAGAATCATTCGAAGGAACCAAAATTGAGATTATTTCATCAAAGGATGATCAGGAGGTTAATAGGGAGCATCTGAGGAAGGTGGATGATATCAAAAAATCACAAATTTTAAACCTTGAAATTCCCTTCAAATTGTAAATTCAACTTCATAAAGGTGTAAAAGTGCAAAATGAATGTATAAGGGATAAAGGAGATGTTTTGATAAGGTGTGAATGTATTAGGTGTTAGTAATGAACTATAAAGGGTCAATAGAGTGATAAAGTGACATAATGAATCCAATCTTGTAACATTTGAGTCATGATGACTCTTGGGAGAGATGAGGCCAGTTAGGCAAGTTGTAAGGTCATAAGTAAATCAGAGATAAAAGTTAGGGAATGAAGGATTAGCAAGAATAAGGTATATATGAGAAAATAATCAGTTATGTCTCATTCCATTCGAGGGAAGGAGTGTAAATGAAATAGACTCTTCGGGTCAAGGGGAGAAGGAAAAATGAAAAATCACTCTATTTTGTAAGAAGATATAGATCAAAAGCAAATATATGTATAGATCTATGTTTTTCAAGTAATGGAGACTCTCTGTTTATGATCACTAAGCCTTTTATGTATGAAAACTTATGATTCATTAGTTCTTGTTCTATGCATGTTGGTGTACTCCTTGAATTCTTTCATAGTGGAATATAATGTCTTACCTACGAACTTATTGATTTTTAACTTATAACAGTTATAAGAATCTATGCATAACAGTGGTAAATAATCTCTTAATGCATTTAATAATTGTTCTCACTAGGTTAAAGGTTATTAGGATGCATCTCACGAGTTTGTGCAATGAAAAGGAAGATGATTAATTCGTCTAATTTTGTCTAATGGAAGGGCTCTATTATGTGAGACTATGCTTGGAGTTGAATGAAGTTATATCCTCAAAATTTCATTTATGTCACTTATGGCAGATGAAATATTTGAATTTGTAGATGTCATAACTTTGTAAAAGGGTTAGTACTCGTGAAGTGATAGGTAAGTGTTTTGGAAGTCAAGGTATGGCATTAAATTGACTGAGATAGAATATGTATTTCATTTATAATAGAACTTGATTTGAGAATAA